>JAVQKI010118362.1:0-12779 GCA_036025975.1 Nematalosa erebi
AGAGTGATAAGGGTATGGACAAGGGGCAAAAGCTAGGGGGTTATATACAAGAGCACCCAGGAGCGACAGGGGCAAGGAAAAACTCCCTAGTAAGAAGAAACCTTGGGCAGATCCACGGCTCCAGCATATGTGGAGAAGGGGCTTACTGGTAATGCAGTGGTTGGGGACAGTGGCCTGTATGTATGTGGAGAGTCAGTTACAGTGTATTTAGGGAAGGGGGTTATGATGGAGCTGGGGTGAAGTGGGAGTGTGCTGTGTGTATGTAGGAGTGGGGAGGGCTTACTGATTAGAGGCGGGGTAATGGGGTGTGGAAGATTGTTATTGATTATGAAGATTGTTTACTCTATTGAACTATATTGAATAGTAAAAGTCAGAATCAATGTCAGCGGTCAGTAGAATAGCAGTGGGTACCAGGGGATTTGAGTAAATAACATTGCTTATACTCATGGCTTAGTGGAATCACGGGCCATTTTCTGGTTTTGTATGTTGACTGCGTGCCCTCTCTGCTCCCGGTAGGTGTCCTTGCAGTTAGCCAGTGGGGCCTTTGCGCTGGACAGCGCTCTGTGCGAGGCCATCGGCGTGCCCATGAACAAGCTGAAGTGGACGTCCCCCTTCAGTAGCCACCGCCACAGTCTGCCACACCTGTCACACTGCAGTGGGCGGCAGGGCGAGGGCCAGGACGATGGCGTGAGCGGCGGCGGCGGCGGCGGCGCCCAGCCCTCCCGCGAGCCCGAGACGAAGGCGGACGCCGAGCTGAGCGTCAGCGGCTACAGCCCTTCGGCTCGGAGCCCCCGCAGCCCCAGAAGCCCCAGGAGTCCACACAGCCCGCGGGTGGACGGAGGCTCCCCCTTCCTCACCCACACCTCCACCTCCTCCTCCGCCTCCTCCACCTCCTCCACCCACGAACCTCCCCACTCGCCCGGCTCCGAGACGGAGCGGGCGGGGGCCTCCGAGGCCCGGGGCACGGAGCCCCACAGCATGGTGTGGGCCACGGCCGTGGCCTTGGCCTGGCTGGAGCACAGCTCGGCCAGTTACTTCATCGAGTGGGAGCTGGTGGCCGCCAAGGCCAGCATGTGGCTCAGCGGCCAGAGCGTCCCGGAGGGCCGCGATCTGGCCACCGTCAAAGCGGCCGCCAACCAGCTCTTCATCATCCTCAGGCACTGGGACGAGAACCTGCAGCTGAACATGCTGTGCTACAACCCCAACAGCGTGTAGCACCATGGGGAGCAGGGAGTGGGGAGCGGGGCGGAGTGCTCTGGACGCCTCTCTCAAGCTGTGCTAAGCTATGCCAAGTCCGGAGCTGCTCTCTTAGCATGTGATCGCAGTGTGCGCAGTGGAGTGTGCATGCTGCGCTATGCCAAGGGTTTTGTTTTTCCAACGAATGCTAAAAATGATGTCACATCGCGGAGCCCCGAAATTCGTTGTTCGTCGAGTTGCCGGTATACTTTAATGTAGTGGAACAGTGCAATGAAGTGGAATGTCAATAAGTTGTACTGTACATTGTGGTTATATAGTTTTCAGCACACTGAACAGCCCGTCTCATTTCAGTCGTGAGCACACACTCACATGGAGCGCTCAGTGCATCTCACCTCACAGTACATAGACATGTCTCCTGCAGGTAAGACTGACTCTTTCCCCTGGAAGAGAATGTTTGTTGTTTAATCGTACTAACTTGCTGTATCCATTTCTCCATTTTTTCAGTTATAACTGGCCTGTACAAGTGTACTCTGTGTATGTTCTTACGACTGTGAGAATTAACTTGAAATCGTTTAAGCAGTGGCAAGCAGATGTTTTGCTCTGACCTGTAATTTGTAAACCTGTGAAGCATATCTATATTCAACTTATATGTAGCAAACCTTAATTGAATGACTGTGTTATGCTTACCCTCTGTGGACCTTTGGTGCAAATGTAGTCTGTAATGTGCAATTACATAACTAAAACCCTCTAAATGCAGAATGTGGCAGCTAAAACCTTGACCAAATGCTTCAAAATGTTATAATCAAGGATTCTACTGATATCATATTGTCTATTTGAAGATTCTCAAATGATAAATTACTGATTGGAACTAGCTGGAGGTTATTCTCATTTCCTTTCTAAAGTTTGCCCTGTCATATGCTGGCTGTGCTCTCAGACCATAAGTGCCTGTCTTTTCTGAGATGATACCATGAAGACTCAGTGGGCTGCTGCAATGAATGGCATGTTCCAGCTGAAGCAAACTATCTGTGTTGTGTTTGGAAATGTGTTGGTTTGTGTTGTGTTTCCACTGTTTCCTTAAGGCTCTCAGTTGCTGAATGATGTCACTGTTTATTTTCTATCAAGAAGGAAAAAAGAACAGAGGTGGAAACATGCACACATCTACATATTGATGTGCCCCACACTATTGCGTTCTCTCTTCCTGTTTGTATTTAAAAAAAAAAAACATATTTTTGATGTATTGAGTGTATCTTTTGAATGCTAAACTTCAGTATGATTTCAGTGAATCCACTGCTCTGTTATAGCTTTACTATATTGCAGTCACTTGCATGCACTTGTCAGTTTGGACTCTCACTGTTACTCAGGTATTTGCTTTGGAATCGGCCTGATTTGGAAGAGGACCAGAGAAGAAGTGGCTGACGTTGCGAGACAGGGGTGTGGGCCTTTGTTATGGACTGTTCTGTGACAGAGATGAGAGATATAGACATCAACAACATGCCCATTTGGTCTCATTTTTGTGGTGGCTTTCTTGTGAGGAGTGGACACCATTGGTGGTGAAGTGTGTCTTGAAATTGGCTGTTTATATCCTTGCTGTGCTACTTTCTGGACATGCACTGTTAACAGCTTTCTATTTCCTAGAGTCCGTTTGCAGATGATTGTGCAATGACGATCTATGTAACTGCATGTAATAAAGTCCCAGTGCACAATATGTGATGTAACACCTGATTATTTTCAGCTATTTGGTTCTGCTTTCAATACACTATTATGAGACAGGGCAATATCTGGAATGATTCTGTATTTAATAAAAATATTTTGTCTTTGTAGCCACTCATTAACTAGCAGAGGTTGTGAAATGGCCCTGGAGTGGTATTTAACTGGAGGAGTGTTCCCACTCACTAGCTGCTGAAAAGCAATACTTTTTCTAGCCAGTAGATGCTGCACCACACTTTCAAAATCCGAATGGGAAGGGCGGTGCCTGCTTTCCCACTCACTGTTTCTTATGACTTATATGTAACATGCAGCTGCATCAAGTCAAGCCCATAGCACCATGCCCCTACTGTTCCGACTGAGAGCCCTACCCAGACAGGAGTCATCTCTACTGCCCTTGTTGCACCCTGGTGCTATCCAAAATGCCACGCATGATGAAGCCTAACCCTTGGTTGCAGGTCATGTGTTCACTTTGTAGCTTTAAAAGGCTGAGAACCACAGCATGAGGCTGCACACACACACACACACACACACACACACACACACACACACACTCCACACAAACATATCATTAAGCTGACGAATCAGGATGAACAGGGCAATCAACTGTATCTGGCAAACTGCATAGCAGCACACTATCCATAACCACAGCAAAACTGATGACTTACTACTGGATACTAAATGCTGCCTTGTTTCATCACAGAGAGATGGATGGATATCATCAATCAATAAGATTCCCTCAATTCCCATGGACATTCCCAATTGTCCACACATTTACACATCTCAATTCCCATGGACATTCCCAAGAGTCCACACATTTAAACATCTCAATTCCCATGGACGGTCCCAATTGTCCACACATTTACACATCTCAATTCCCATGGATGTTCCCAATTGTCCACACATTTATACATCTCAATTCCCATGGACATTCCCAATTGTCAACACATGTATACATCACAATTCCCATGGACATTCCCAATTGTCGACACATTTATACATCTCAATTCCCATGGACGTTCCCAATTGTCCACACATTTAACAGAAGAGCAGGAAAGCGCAGTCCTCAGTCCTCAGCCAACCTTTAGCTCTGTGACAGTGACACACACAGAGACACTTTATTGAGGCTTGATGCCCATGACCACCTTCTCCACACAGTCATCATCTGTATGTATCTCAGGGAAAGACAGCTTGTTTGTGCAGCAATGAACTCATTATCAGGTAACATCAAAGAAAACAAGACACTAAGGGTGGACAACTCTCAACAACTACAATTGTTTCTATGACAACATACAGTACTGCATTCTTGAAGAGATTCTTCCAGATAGCAAGCTTCAATTAGGCTATGAGGCACAAATGCTCTGAAATTTAGTCCTCTATAGAAGTAGAGGAACAAGCATAGCTCAGAGTATGTGAGACATTGCTAGCAGAAGACACTAGACGGAAGAGTCGTTGTGGGCGGAAAGCATTAGGACACAAACAGTAGATACTGTAGGCCGTGAATTCCTCATACCTCAGAGCAAGTGTTACAAAATGTATTTGCACCACTTGTACCGTGTTCTAAAACAACTGATCAGATGAGTAAACAGAGTATCAGTAATTTGTTTTTACATGTACAAGACGTTGGGCTATAGGGCGCAACAAACTCTTTCACATCGATTCACTTTTTGCAAAGCGTCTGGAAACCCTCAGCTGGCATACTTTTCATCCTCCGTAGGCAGATACTTTCTGTGAACTTTAAATATTGGGCATGCCAGAACCCTCTGTTCGCTGACTGCCCAGACAATTTTTCTCTACAATAACTTAGAAATCTAAGTTATTGGAGAGACCCCTAAGGGTCTATAGCTAAATGTGATATTGAGCAAAAGCACTGGGCTTTGTCCACATTGACAAGATCCAAGAAAACAAAAATCTGAAATGACAAAACTATATATAGCTGATTTTAGTTATTTTATTCATTTAAAGAATGCAATACTCAGACTTGCAGATAAAGTGTAGTTTTCTTACAGCTACCATCTGGAATGCACATTGGCTATGGAATCACTTTGGAGCTCAGCTGGAGGAGTGGCTGTAATCAAGGTGTCTGTTGTGTTTTACTGGAGGGACTGAATGTCATCACAGTGTCTGTCTTTAGTGAAATCAGTGAGCCTTGGAAAACGGAAATGTCAAAGTCCAGGGCTACTGGTTATTTTCCCCATGTCTTTCAGGTCCAAAGCATATCCCCAGTGCATCACATCATTTTCACTGCTCAATAAAGCAGCACTCCAGTCAAAGCTCTCTCTTCATCAAGAGGGTATCAGGGGGTGGCTTTGTGTTGTAACAAGCAGGACTGGGATCTGAGACTGGGGAATGGAGCATGACCCGCACAACTCTGGCCTGGGCCTTCCTAATGAAGCTGTGTGCTCCTGCGCAACAGAGGGCCACGTGCCTCGGTATACGCCGCCAAAAGCACACACACACACACACACACACACACACACACACACACACACATATATATATACACACAACACGAGTCAAGAGATTCAGCCATGCTCTGCATAATTAAAAAATGGTTTGATTAAAGGCCTGATCCAAGAGAAAGCTAGGCGTGCAGAACGATGGCCTGAATTAGTTCTATCACACCTGCCACTGACAGCACAGAGCATCTAATTGGCCGCTGCTTTGCTACTGCCGAACCATTCTTGAATTTAAGGATCTCCTGGGATCGGCTGAGAGTGAAGGTCACCATGGCAACGATGCAGGGGATGGCGATATGAAATTCCTTGCCCGTAATTAAAGCTGAACCATGTCCAGCTGAGGAGACCACTCTCCCGACAGTCAGAAACCTGCTCTTACTAACATCTGAGGCAGCAAAGGCTTGTCCAGAGACCTTTTACGACCAGAGAGTGCTGCACATTCACATCAAGCAGGAAACTTAATCTGTATGCTAACCTGTAAGGTTCTAAATATATGAAGAGTTCTTTTCCAAAACGCTATAACAGCCATTTAAATGCCATTTTCTTAAATATTTTTCTTAGTTAATTTGTTAGGTAACATTGGCACAATTCCAGCTGGGTTAATGTTATCAAATTTGTCCTCACCTAATTCAAACAAAACAACAGTGATTCTGCTGACATTAACTGAGAAGCACTATAAAAATACATCAATTTTGAATATTTTTGAAAACGGATATATATCGTTTTGGAAAAGAGCTCTTCATTTATATGGGCAATTCTGCGTAAACTGTCGCATTCCTAACGCCAGCAAAATGCCATGATATTTGTGCAATGTTCTACAACCAAGAAGACTGACTGCTCAAATTTAATGCAATCATCATTCACATCATACCATACCATGGCATTGTATTGCCTTTATGGACGTTGAAGTTTTGCATGGAATTGCCCATATAACTATACATAAAGTTAGGATTTCACTATCATGAGAGTGACCTGTTTATCATGCATGCTCTCTGAGTATTATAGGCGATATTGTTCATTATCAGAGTTGCTGTGATTCCCGCTGGCTTGCTTATTAGCCCTTGCTCTAACACCCTAGTGTTTGGTTACACTGGAGCAGCCAGCAAAATGCTTACAAAATAGAAAAGTGTCTGGACATGTTGGCAACAAGGCCAGTTGCTAAATAATGCATAGGTGTTCTCCTATGCAACACCTGGCTTGGGTGCTGTACATTTCTGTCCTTGACACTGTCCACAGTGTATTGTTCTGGGACGCCCTGTGCTACAGTGGTAACTGTGGACTGATTATATCTTTTAAGTGACGACAAGTCGTTGAGGATTGAGGAAGTGTCTGTTGTGATTATCATATGAAGATCTACAAAGAATTCCTAGCAGAAAGACTTTGAGATGTCCTCCTACAGTAGTTGACTCTCTGGGAATGCACAGACAGTATGGCTATGGCTAAATCACAGTGTCCTCGCCCTGAGCCCTGAATTGTCAAACACTTATGACCCGAGCCAACTTCAGGATTGTCTTTGAGGGTGCAGGACCTACTGCTAGGTAGGACATTGGGGATAAATTCCCGCTGGATTGGTTACTGTGGCACTTCTTTGCTGTCACCTTGGCTAGGACTCCCTGGAAGAAGAGATAATGTATCTCAACGGGACACTCCTGGTAAAATAGAGGATAAACTGTGAGACTGCTACTGGTGAAAGATGTGAAATATGTATGTCATTTCAGAGGGGTTTTTCTTCCTCCAATCTTACCAAGTGAAGTCCTTCAGAAATTCCAGAGGAAATAAGATAGCGTCTTTTGTGGATCTGTTTGGGTTAGGGACAGCCATTCCCAACATAATGCTCTTGCTGTTGTGCAAGACAACTTCCAGTAAACTCTTCTTTCTAATCTGCAGCCTGAGCTCCACATTCAGTTGTGTTTGTTGTCTTTCTTTGTTTGAGCTACCTACTTTTTAGCACATATAACCTTGTTATAACTAGGCTATATTAACCATGTGTTAACCATGTGTTATTGTATTATCAAAGGAAGGGAATGTTACAATATGTCATTATCAGTGAAATGGCCCATCCATACAAGACAGTCAATTTATATATTCCGTACATCGAAGCTGGAAGCATAGTTCAGCCAACTGAATTGTTGTTGGTGGTGCTAGCTTCAGCCAACTGAATTACTGTAGCAGTTGATAAAATAAAGGACAGGAGAGGCTCCAAAGAGTCATCAGAAATGACACAACATAGATCTGCCCTGCATGTTTTTGCATATATGGCAGTAATGCAAACCTTTGGCTTTGTTGGGGCTACTGTGGGCTTGCTCTCTGCATGATGGTTTGCAAATGACCGCTCTCCATTTCCTCCTGAATGTTCTACTCATCGGGGATTCTGTTTTAGAGTCATCCTGTCATCATATCATTCTTTTTCTTCAGTTCACCTCTGTAAGTTTCTCATAAGGCACTAGGTATTTACCCACACACTATACCCAGAGTATTTTTCTGCTCAGATTATAAAAATCCTGCTTATTGTTTAAGTCGATGAAGACATCTAACAATGGGTAATGGCTGCTCAAACCATTATGGAGGTCCAACTTCTAACAGTCATCCTGTAGCGTTCTGTTGAGTCACCATGTCTGATGACTTTGCTCACATGGAATCTTTGCTCTATCCCTAACACAAGAGGAATGGGCAGTGGTCAAGTCCATCAGTCCACATCCCTGTTTGTTGAGGCTGTATAATGCTGTCGTTAGGTATAAGAACGACAGCATTTCGTACAACGTAGACCGAATTTGCCAACTGTCAGCTAATGCTTACTGAAAACACAGGAAACAGGAAAACAAAACTTCCTTGCCCTCATCAGTTAGCATTGGCTGTTGTTTCGCTCTTTGTCCTGCGTTGAACCGAGTTCTGTCATTCTAATATAAACCGACAGCTCTCAGCCACATAAAACTGCAGAGCTGCGGGTTGATTGACTCCAGATAGTCCCTTTAAAATATACATCACGTTTGTGCTTGGCTTCAGGGGGTCTTCGGCTCTTCTTCCACCTCTGTGGGTTATTATGGTTAAAAGACCATTCCACTGATTGTGGTCATTTACTCTATGCGGTCCCCAAACTCGATGCATCCTTTCAGTAGCATGTCCAGTATATAAAAAAAAGTTTCACATGAAATGGCCCCTTTTGGATAATAGCCTTGAACATACGTGTGTTGGGGAAGTGATTTCAATGTCACTCTCGTCTGCAGCCAGTGACTGATGCACAGTGATGTGACTTGGTGTCTCACAGTCCAGGTGATGGGCCAGATGTTTGCACCGAGTCATAATGATCAGAGCTACTGTCACCATGTTGCATTGTCCCCTTAAGAGGGAGCTGCCCACTGTTGCCGAGCAGTGCAGTCAGTGAGCTCATCTCAGGAGCGTCCGGCGCCTGATGCCTCTTGCTCTCTTTGCCGAAGGTGACCTTCACTTCATTCTAGTCTGAGTATAGAGGCAGAGAGGAGAGATTTTTTTTTTATGTATATTCCTCTTTTTCTCTATTTCACTACGACATCTAGTCAGAAGGGTTTGGCAAATCTAGAGCATGGGCTGTCAGGGGAGTTGCATTCTGGGAATGCAAACTCCCAGACTTGGTGCGGAAAAGGGTGTATGTGCTCATGGGTGAATCACTGTCTCTAGGATACCGGATAGGGATTCTCAAAGGCAACGTTTGCTCTTTGTTCTGCTGTTTCTCTTTCGACACACACACACACACACACACAGGTACATGTGCAAAACAGGGATGGCTTTACTTGACTGAATGAATTAAAAATGAAGTGGCTTTCTTGGTAATTACTTATCATTGATGCATAGAAAAAATGGCATTTAAAGTGAAGTGAGAATGACTTATCTTATAAGTGAGGGTTGCCCAGTTACAGTATGGGCATACATGCTGTAGTTCCTTGAAATGAGATGAGAAGGGTGTCAGATTAACTATATGGTAATAACTATTTTCTGCATGTATGATTAACTGATGCATGACGGCAAAGCAAACAAAACACTGTATCGTTCATCTAGAGCAAACACCAAACCCTCTCTTTCCACTTGCCTTCTCTCCCATTCTCTCATTCCTTAAGTTTCAAACACCTCACGTTAATCTTCTCGTCTCTCTTTCCCCACTCCTCTCGTTACACTCCTCTCGCCTTCCTCGTTACCCATTCAGTTAATCCACCCCCCCACTCTCGCTCGCTCGCTCGCTCGCCCTGTCTCGTTACCAGCTCCGTTCATTAATCCTTCCCTCGTTTGCTTGCCAGTTTAGTAGCATGTTGTTCTGTTGCTCTTTTTTACTCTCCACTTGCTTGTAGCTTGCCTGCTTGCTTGCTACTCTAATGGCATGTTGTGCAATTAACTCATTACTTTTTTTTGCTCTACTCTTCACTCAGTACTTGGTGGCCTTATCAGCTAATTTCATTTGTGTGTGGGGTGTGTGTGTGTGTGTGTGTGTGTGTGTGTGTACTGTCCTCACTTTTAGGCATGTCCCTCTTTAATCAGAGCTGTCTACCCATGCCCATCCGCTTCTTGCGCGCTCGCAGCCTGTATCTGGCGTGGAGCCTGGCAGAGTCTGGTGTGTGTCATGGGATAGGGGGTTCATCTTCCTGCTGTGTCACCACGTGACCCAGAGGGGGTTTACCGCAAGCTGGCTCTCTGACTCTGGAGGGCGGGGCTGTTACTCTAAACTGTCTTGAAGAGTTTAGGTTATGAATGAACATTGTTATTCGGTTTATTATTGGCCTGGCTGGTTTGTGACTTGGCTTCGACCTCTACGCTGACCTGTCAACACACAGTAGTAACACACACGTCTGCACGCAAACAAACAAATGAGCAAGCAAAAGAAGCACAGGCCCTGCCTGTCCTCTCACCTCTTTAAGCTGGCTGAGAAGGAGCTCTTCTGTGCCGCGTGTCATGTCAGGGCCATAACTGTGTTGTGTGTGTCTGAGTATTTGCGTGTGTGTGTGTGTGTGTGTGTGTGTGTGTGTGTGTGTGTGTGTGTGTGTGTGTGTGAGCACACACGGATCAGACACAGCTGCAAGCCGTTGACCCGAGCCTTGCTGTCACACTCCTAGGCCAGACAGGTGCCACTAGCCGAGGGGGGCGGGATCCAGGATTAGGTTCCACCCAATGGGGCAGCTGAAAGAGTGATTTTTCGAGGGCCTTGGGAGGCACGCACGCACTGGAAGGCCTAATGAGATTGATGGGGTTAAGGCAGCACAGGCCCATGTCAGCAGTATGGCAGCTACTGTCTTTATGGTTCCCATCTGTGGGAAAGATGACATGGGGATCTTCCCTGGTGTACTGGAGGGCCACTTCATTCCCTGTTTTGTTTGCCTATTGAAGCATAGTCCTATTGATTGTTTACGTTTCGACCATGTGGTCTTCCTCAGGTGAATCGTGAAATGTAATTCTGTGCCAAAAGAAAAGATAATAGACTAAAAATAAGGATTATAAGTGTGCGAACTTCTTTTCAGTTACTACGAATCAGATTTAGTTCTGTACCTTAACATGGGATGTGCACAATGTTTTTACTATAACTATATGTAACTATATGTAGGCTACATATTTTTATGTCTAGGGGAATTTATGCTTGATATCGGACAGCATTTTTGGCTTTGGCATTTGTTTCCCTAGTCTGTTTTTCTCTATACACTCTTGCTATTTACTGACCATGGGCATGAGAGGATGAACTGTCCTGGCCGCAGTCAGTGGTCGTCCTGACCAGGTCGTTAGGCAGAGTGACATTTAAACATTGATACGAAGCGTGTTTGTTGTCCTCTCACCCCGAATGAACTGCCTGGGCATTGCGTGACTGTCCTCCGCACTCCTCTGATGTAATCTGGAGGCGTGTGCTGAAATAATGTTGCAGTGTGTTACTCTGCTTCTGCTAAGATATAGCCGGTTCTAGTGAAGAACCCGCATTGCCATTCATTAAAATCGAAAGGTTTCAGGTTTGTCCAGTTTGATCACTGGAACTCTCCATAACAAGACCTCTTGGCCGTCCTACAAACATCATTCTCACAAAATGACCTCTCTAGTGTCTATAAGCAAGTAGTTATTTGCATTATCTCCATTATCTCTCTGCCTGAAAAGTTGAACTCTCGATTTTTTGATGCTAGCAACTGAGCAGAAGGTATGGACGGACCCACAATGCATTTCGAGATCGCCCTATGCAAAGTCATTGAGATCCATCAGCGGACGAAGTAGTGAACAGTGTGTATAGTGTACAGTGCGAAACTGGCGTAACTCGAATCCCTTGGTGGTTGTGGAAAGCAAGCAGGGTGGAGGGGACATGAGGGGGAAGATATGGTGGCGACCGCTCTCTCGTTAGCATGCTGGAAAGCAGACCAGGTGTCCTGCCAGCCCTGTCAGTCACGAGAGAGAGAGAGCGAGCAAACTAGAAAGAGAATGAACAAGGGACAGAGGGACGGATGTAAGGAGGGAGGGAGGGAGGGAGAGATGGAGTGAGTGATGGAAGAGGGTAAGGCACAGGGCCAGCAGTGTTGCCTCAACTTAGGTGGGGAGTCACAGAGGAAGTAATGAAGCCCAAAATGCCAAACACTAACTATACCCACTCCTCCTCTCCAGCCCTTTGTAGGCCCATTGTTAGGAGGACTCTGGGGTGAAGCGCAGCACTTGCAGTCGACTTTAAATTATGGTTAGCCTTTTAATACACTGATAACATTTTTCCCATAGTTAAAGGTGCACATGTTTCTCCGTCATATTGGCGCAGCTAAGGATATTTGATGTCACTTTTAGGCCTAACAAGCCTCATTGTTTTATTAAGTGGTAATCAAATGACCAGCCAGGCTGTAAAAATCTACATGGTTACCCAGCTGACAGGGAAGTAGTTTGAGCCATCTGCAGTTAACAGTTTCTTGTGTGTCCTTTTCATTTAGCTGAGCATCTCTGGTGAGCCAGTGTGACCCAAAAAAATTCCGTGCAAGTTTACTTGCGTATATTGTGTGATACTTGCAGGAGTAACTGTCAGCTTTTTTGCAGTGTATTGTTCTGTTTTTTTCACCCTTCTTGTGTGTGTGTGTGTGTGTGTGTGTGTGTGTGTGCACGCTCGCGCTTTCAAAGTCCATTTGCAGTCTCAGCGTGTCTCGGCCAGGCAACAGGACGGTGGTGTCCTTGCTGCTAAGGCCTCTGTCCTCGGTCACAGCACAATTCGGTGCGCGAGAAGCAAGCTGGCAGTAAATCCTAAGCCTAACTCGAATAACAATTATGCCCCCCGCCCCTCTTCATCACGCCCTTGTCATCTTAAGTACTTTATAATGCCCCTGACTCTCTTCCTGAAAGACCCTGCATTCTTTGGACACCCACCCCCGACTCTTCCTCAAAGACCCTGCATGCTTTGGGTACCCACCCCCGACTCTTCCTCAAAGACCCTGCATGCTTTGGGTACCCACC
>JAVQKI010118454.1:0-10005 GCA_036025975.1 Nematalosa erebi
AAATATAGAATAGATTAAAATGACTAAAATGTAAATGTCATCAGGGTTTTTCCTCTCGTTTGTCGACCAATGGTGTTCCAGGTTAATTAACCAACAGGGAAGCTTAAGATGAGAGTAAGGCAACTGAGTAAAAATATTAATCAGTTGAAAAACTGAGTGAAGTTCAGTTTTGAGAAGTATTGCAAGCAGTTTTATAGGAGGTCACAACAGAGATGTGTCGTGGCATTTAATGCCCCATAGGTTTCCATTGGCTCAAACAGGACAGTTTAAGTTCAGCATTAGGCATTCCTATACCCTAGGATGGTCTGGAGATGGGGTGTGTGCGCGTGCAAATGTGAGTGCTTAGCATTTTAAAGTGTGTGTGCTTGCATGAATACATTTGTGTGTGTGTGTGTGTGTGTGACATGGCCCTGCCACCCGTTTGACGCGCACACGGCTGCAAGGCTCTGCTCTTTTCAGACATGCACTGCTGTGGCAGCTGGGGCACCCGCAGAGGGTGGGGGGTGGGAGGGAGGGGGCTGGTGGTGGCTGGGGTGGGCGAAGGGGGTGGTGAGTGCCCCCCAGCATCATGCGTCACTCTGACAGCCTCTGACACCTGCCATTTGGACCCTTTTCCGGGCGAAAAATGTCAGCGTTTTCAGACGCCGCGGACGAGAGGAGCGGCCACGATATGTGATCGTCTGTCCTGTGGCCAGAATCAGACCCCTCAGGCACTGGCTGAACAATGGACCTCAGCTCTTTGTGTTTTACCCTCTTTCCCTTTCTCTCTCTCTCTCTCTCCTTTTCTCTCTCCCTCTCCCCCTCTCTCTCTGTTTCGCTGTGTGTTGCATAGTGGCAGAAGACAGAATAAAATATTGACAGAAAGAAAGATTGACAGAGAGATAAAGAAAGAGAGAGCAAGAGAGTGAGAGCGCTTGGTATGGAAGGGCCTTTGCTATTGTGCGTCCCCCTGAGAGCCTTAAAGACTTAAATCGAATGAGTAGAGTGCTACATCTTCATCTGCAGCTAAAGCATTGAATAGAGGCCAAGATTTGTGGCTTTGATTCCAGGCAGTAGGTCTACCTGATGTAGCCCCCCTCAGTAGCTCTTAATATTGTACAACTGAACCACTTAATTACTGTAATGTGTACTGTAGGTGCCTTTGTTGTATTTACCGAACACCAGAGGTTGGCCCAGAGTTGGCCCACTTTTGGATTAAAAAAACAAACAATCAAAAAATATATACACCGTTCTTTGAAAATAGAATATTAAAAATGTATGTGGCTGAGTTTTCTTGTCTTTTTTTTTTTTTTGCAGTATCACATTATGTACTGTATAACCTTAATGACTCCAACTAATGGATTGTAGATGACATGTCAGTTCTGTCTTTAGTAGACTGACATTTAGTGGTTTAGTGTTAGAAATTTACTTGTTTAATGTTAACCCTAAGGTTAATGTTAACCCTGAGAACTTTCTTTGCTCAGAATTTAAATTTAACTCCTCCTTTCAGCTGTGGCTTTCTACACAGAGACATTAACATCTAAGAGCTTGACTTAGACCTCAGGTCTGTGGTTACTGGATTAGTGTGAGTTACTTGGGGCAGCAATGGCCTATTGGTTTGGGCACTGGCATGGGCTTGTAGCCGAAGGGTTGTTGGTTTGATCCTCGAATAGTGGACCATGGCTGAAGTGCTCTTGAGCAAGGCACCTACAGTACAGTAAGCCCTCACTGCTATAGCAGCAAGCAGCTAAATGCTCCGCGTTAGTGTTTCACTTACAGTATTCAGGATTGGGTTAAATGCAGAGACCAAATTTCTCTCGGGATTAAAAGAGTATAGATTATATTATTGTTATTTACTACTACTTATTTTACTTCGGTAGTGACGTGTAGACTGTGTTTTGTATTGTATTGTGCACAGGGGGAGAGTCAACTGTTTGTTAGCAGCTGTAGATTTCTAGGAAGAGCTCCTGATGCAAAGCCCCAGCCAAAATGCTCCTATCCTGTCCTGTCCTGTCCAGATTAGTATTATTTTTTTCTTGGAAGTCTCTCCATTTTTACACAGGCCTTGAAATGTGAAAAGTGAAATAGTGTAACTTTCCATATATGTCAGTTAAGTGCTGCGTGTTGTCAGCTTAAGTGCAAGAGAGGCAGGA
Source organism: Nematalosa erebi (assembly GCA_036025975.1). NCBI lineage: Eukaryota > Metazoa > Chordata > Actinopteri > Clupeiformes > Clupeidae > Nematalosa > Nematalosa erebi. The sequence continues at coordinate 2,133 of JAVQKI010118454.1, forward strand.
ATGCTTTCCTGGTCTTCTGTTTGGTCGGAATTTAATATGGTGCATGATACACATACTACAAAGCCCTTTAGAAGAGAGAAGTGACAAAGACAACAATGATGTCACAGAGAATTATAAACAACAGTCCAGAGCCATATAAAGGTCCATTGTCAATGTTTTTCTACTATTGTGATGTCATTAAGGGGTTGTGTTTCTTGCCCAACTGATGTCACAGTCAACCCTGTTCTATCTATTGTGATGTCATAACAGCGATGTTGTGTTTGGACCATCAGGTCACAAAGATCTCTCTGTCCTTAGTCTGTTGAAGTCATAAGGGAAAACACTAGCCTTCAACTGGGAATTCAGCTGTTCTAGGCCAGAGCTGCTTTTGGTGTGAACATGACCTTATGGCCATGACCTTCAAACTTTTCCCTTTGTATAACTCTACTGGGGGAAGCTTTATAAACCAAAGCTCTCGATTTAAAACAAACCTAAATTAAATAAACCTTTCTTTTTTCCCTTCTTTTATGGATGTCCATTTTGAGTGTGTTCGTGTCTGTGTGGATCGCGTTACGGATGGGATGAGATCGTCTGAGCTGCTCTGTGGGAGATCTGATGAGTGACGTTAATTAGCTGAGGGAGTTGGGGGGCGGGGGTGTGTGGTAGGGTTGGGTTTAGGGGGGCAGGAGGGTAGGGAGGGGGTATCAGAACCTCGCCATGCCAGTGTCACTCAGGCCCTGGTCACGACTGCTTTGGCCAGAGGGGTGACAAGGGCAGACGGGGGGCCGCAGAGACTGAGAAGAGGAGTGACTTTGCCCCGGGACGGCTTCATCAGAGAGAGAGAAAGTGTGTGTGTGTGTGTGTGTGTGTCTGGGGCCTTGCTATTGCACTTGAAGGCAGGTTTTTGTTTGTGTCTTCATTTCTCTGTCTCATTATGTGTATGTGTGTGTTTGAGGAAGAGAGTGAGTGTGTGTGTGTGTGGTGTTTGTTTGTTTGTGGGCGTGGGAGCGTGTGCATATGTCCACTCAGGCCCGAGCGGGCATAGACAACCTTCTGCTGGCTGCCACGCCGATGTCCTCTCTCCAAGACAACAAGGGCCTTGTCATCAGGGTCACTGAGGGCTCGTCCCCAGCATCCCTTGTGGGTGTTGTAATTAATTCAGACATGATATGGGGCAGCATCTCTTCCTCTCTCCTTTCTCCCTCTGTCCTTCTCTCCATCTGTGGCTGGTGGGCTCGTTCTCTTCCCTCCGGTGTGTCTTATCTCCTTAAATTCAGGCACTGTCTCTCTTTCAAATGACCTAGAGCAGACAACAGTGTCATATATCACTTAATGAGGGAAAGGAGTATGGGTTTCTCTCGCGCTCTCTCTCTGAGTAGCCTATAGAAAACTCCCTTCTGGAAATAAGGAAAGAGTGTGTGCGTGTGTGTGTGTGCGCGCTCATGTGTGTATGTGTGTACACTGTCCTGCACAACAAGTTCTGTGTTTGTGATGGCTTTTTTAAAGTCAACAAGACTCCAAGTCAAGTCAAGTCAGAGATGTAATGAATGAGTGGAGTTTTAAGCAAACACTTCTTGCTTTCAAAACTCATTCATTTCATTATGTGGAATTAATTGCATGGCCATTCCAGTATGTGTGTGTGCGTGTGTGCGTGTGTATGTGTGTGTGTGCATGCTTAGACTGATCTAATGACTATATAGATATTGAGATAATATATATTGTACCAAATTAAGTAGAATTTATTTTTGGGATACCTGAATGATTCACTTTGAGTGCGTGTTTTTGCAGTTGTGTAAAATTCGTAGCTTTATGAGGGTAAGCAAAATCTTTTGGACTGTGTCACCTCAGATTGAATTGTGTGTGTGTGTGTGTGTGTGTGTGTTTGTGTGTGTGATACGATGTCAGCACATTCTGTATCAGCTGAGATAGGACAATGTCTTTGTGTGTTCAGGTTATTCAGGTCGTCGTCGTGTGTGTGTGTGTGTGTGTGTGTGTGTGTGTGTGTGTGTGTGTGTGTGTGTGTCTGCGTCTGCGTGCCTGAGTGTTCGCGAGAGACAGAGATTGTGTGTTAAAAGTATTGACTCTTTGCTTTGACAAAGATGGCCCAATATGGCCTTGTCGCTTTACATCTCAGAATGTTGTGAGTGTCTTCCCTGTATTTATAGAGGATTTTACTAGGATTGTTTTTTTTGTGTGTGTGTGTGTAAGCATCTGACACATGTAAAATAGTATCTTAATTTTGTGTATTGGGCTTTTATCTCTACCAGTGGTGTGTGTGTGTGTGTGTGTGTGTGTGTGTGTGTGTGTGTGTGTTTCAGAGCTATAGTATCCTGAAGTAGTCTGTCAGGGAATGACACACTTCTGTGTAATGTTTAGATGTAAGCAACATCATCAGCACGTATCAGGATTTGATGGATGCACATGGTTTGCATATGAGTCTGTGATTATGAGTTTGTGTGGATGTGATGCATAGCTATGGCTCTAAATGAGTGGCTTTGCTTGTGTGTGTGTGTGTGTGTGTGTGTGTGTGTGTGTGTGTGTGTGTGTGGATGTGGATGTGTGTGTGTTTTAGAGCTATAGTGCGCTGAAGTAGTGTGTGTGTGTGTAAGTGTGTGTGTGTGTGTGTGTGTGTGTGTGTGTGTGTGTGTGTGTGTGTGTGTGTGTTGGAATGCCCAGGCCTCTTGCTCTCTCATCCCCTCTGACCCTGCTGAAGGTCAGGTGCCAGCACTCGTTAGTGCTGTCGCCATGCCGACATGTCAGCTGTCAAAGGAGGGGTCGCATGTTGTGTGTAAAGGGTGTGAGCAGGGAGGAGAGGAGAGCGGAAGGGTGGGGGCGATAGGGGGAGTGGGGAGCGCTGATGAACAGACAGAACAGACTGAAGAGGAGAGAAAGCAAGGGAGGTGGTAGAGGAGGAGGAAGAGAAGGGGGGAGAGTTCATTGCATTCACTGCAGTTCATTTACAGTGGGGTGCTTCCTGTCAGAAGGCTTCTGCCGCCTGTCACCAAGGCAACATGTCACTAATTGGCAAGGTTGCCATAACACCAGCGCCGCTCGCCTTTGGTAATGAGGTTACCCAAATTAAGGGTTCCTACTGGCAACTGCACCGGGCACTACATGTGTACTCCTGCACTTGGCCACGTGAACTTTGAACCTGAGGCTTTGAACCCTGGAGGTCATGGGGGTCAATCTGACTGTTTGAGACTTACAGGCCTCCACCTCTGACCTCACACAATGATAGAAAGACACTGAGATAGGGTGAGAGGGAGAGCAGCAAATGAAGGCAAATAAAAAAGAATTAAATAAGCAATAATGGAATTGAGTAAAATAAAGGAATAGGAAAAATGTCGATCTTTGTTAGTAATGTTTGTGGCTGTCTGTGCAGGTAATGCTTCCATAGTCATCATTTTTCTCCAGCTGTTACATTGCTCGACTGACAATCAGGCGACCCACATTCGATTCCTGAAGCCCACGACCATGTCGCTTCAGATAAAAGCGTCTGCTAAACTATTTTTCATTGTTGTCTTTGTTTTCTTTTCTATAAGCGGCCTTCATTTGTCCTATTGGAAACAATTAGCATCTTTAATTTTGGCTTCCCATATCTATTAGGTTAATGCTCTTCAGTTATTCCATGGCTTTTGATACTTAACATTATTATTAAAAAAAAAACAATGATTTTTTTATTATTATCGACCAGCTCTGTGAGCAAAAAGGCCATGTTTCTGACAGTGGCTTTAATTGCGATTACTAGTCTCTCGGGTTAAAGCATCAGCATACCAGGCACTCTGCTTTCCCATCTGCAGTACATGGCATTTGCCTCTGGGTGGCAGTGTTGTCACATGCATCAGCCTTAAATCAGCGAGGCACGCACTGTAGATGACAGACTCACACACATGCAAAAGACATGAAGTGCAGTGCAGTGTGTAAAAGTCTAATTGTCATTTATGTGTGTGTAACTCTACGGTATTGGTGAAAAGCATAAAAATTCAAATGAATGATATGTGTCAGCAGATAAAATGAAGTATAAGCAAAACCCAATAAGAGTCGATCCAATGTGAAGTGTTTTAAGTGTGGTATCATTTCAGTCATTTCCATATCACACAGTGACTCCAGCATGGCTAAAAGGCCACACACATGCACACACACACAAATATGACTACATAGGGCAATATACATGATACAGAGGCACACATTCACTTGCACACTCAAACTGGTGCCTACACACACACACACACACACACTCCCTCTCTCTCTCTCTGACACACACACACACACCAGCTGTGGGTATTGATTACTTCTGGCGCTTCCTCTCTGTGTGGCATCCCTTTCCTTTCTCCTTCCTCTCATCTCCTCGTCCGCTATCAACCATCCCTCTCTTCTTCCTCTCGTCTATTCATGCACCCCCTCTCATCCCTCTCTCCTTCCCCGTTATCTTATCTCTCCTCTCCTCTCCGTCCGCTGTTGTTGGCCACTCGTCTTTTTTTAACGCCCTCTCTTGGATCACAGAGGGGTCTAAAGTGGCACTTTGCTTTCTGGCAGTCTTATGTCTGTGTCTGTGTCTGTGTCTGTGTGTGTGCATGTATGCGTGTGGATGCACGCATGCCTGCCTGTGTGTGTGTGGACATGAGTGGACGTGCGGGTGTGCGCCTGTGTTTGTGTGTGCCCCTATATTTCTGTCTGTACTGTATGTGTGTCTTTCCTTCTGTCTATATATGGATGTCTATGTGAATGTGTGTGTGCGTGCACGTGTGTGTGTGTGTGTGCGTGTGCGTGCACGCTTGCGTTCTCGCTCCTGGGTTTTCCCCTAGGCCATAAACACTCAATCAGACGGTGGGATGTGAACTCCATGTATATAAGCCAGCTCCTTTATGGGTCACTGTGCTGGGCCCATAGAACACACACCTCACACCTCTCAATATATGTCTCTCTCTCCCTTTCTCTCTCTCCCTCTTTCTCACTCTCCACTCTCTTTTAAGGCCCTTTTCCTTTTTGGCTTTATTATGGAATTATAATAACCATTTTACTTATTTTTTCTTTCCTTTCCACAGTGGAGAGAGTGGATGTCATAAGCCGCATTTCACTGCTTTTGTACCCACACAGCTGTGCAAGTGGCAGATGTCTTGAATGGGAAACAGTTATGCACTTATTAATGTGCTACATTTTAGAGCTAACAGGTCCTGGATATGTACAGTGTTTCACAATTCTCTTGTCTTATTCGCACAGACATTGAGCCTTTTTCCTCTTGACCTAACACACACACACACACATACACACAGTGTCAGGTCTCCCATTTTTCACACTGGCGTTTGGTCTCTGTTTCTCCTGTCTGTTTTTTCCAGTATCACAGATGAGGCAGGAGCTTCTATCTACAGTGTGAGCACTGAGGCTGTGAAGGAGATGCCAGAGCTGGACCCCAACATCAGAAGTGCAGGTAACAATACAGTACCACAGCCACACAGACCTTCTTCCCAGGCAGACCATGGCCCACACAATTGACTGCTCCATGCATACATACCCACACAACCTAATCATTTGTATCTGTGTGACTTGAGGTATATGTGTGTGTGTGTGTGTGTGTGTGTGTGTGTGTGTGTGTGTGTGTGTGTGTGTGTGTGTGTGTGTGTGCGTATGTGTATGTCCGTGTGTGTGTGTCTGTGCATGCGCATGCGTGCAAGTTCCTGGGCACATTCAGAACCAAAAACAAACAGACTAAATATGACCTGCAGCTGTGTCCTTCTGCTGGTTTTACCTGTCTGGGCATCTCTCCACTCCAAACTCCAGACTCTCTACTTCCCCTGCTCTCTGCCCTTTCAGGCTGTCGAGACGCTTCTCTCTCATCCCTCTCTCCCTGTCCCCTTTTCTCACTCGCTTCACTCGTCCGTCTGTCTGCTCTCTTCTCTCGTTCGTCTTGTCCTCACTACACAGGCCTTCACTAGATCACAAGTCCCTGATCTTGTAAGGTCGATAACTTCAGCCAGATGTCATAGTCCCCTAGAAAGTGCCGTCTCTTTTAGCAAAGTGCCCTCCGGCTCTTCTACTATTCTGTTTCTGCCCGCTCAAATACCAGCTATTAAATGGCATTAACATTTCAGTGACAAGAACTAGCATCCCTGTTTGTATGCATGGGTCTGTAATGTATGTGTGTTTGAATGTGTGTGTGTGTGTGTGTGTGTGTGTGTGTGTGTGTGTGTGTGTATTTATGGGCAATTCCATGCAAACTGTCACATCCATAACCGCAACAAAATGCCATGGTATTTGTATTATGCAAATAATTATGTGAAAAGTTTCATAAAATGTGTTCTGTACAACCATGAACAGTGAATGCTTAAATTTTATGTAATCATCATTCATATCATACCATATCATGGCACTGTCATGAAAGTGACAGTTTTGTTTCTATCTGGACAATTAAAATAAATAAACAAATACTTGAATTTAAAGTTTAAAACCAAAAAAAATAGACAATAGAAATTTAAAACAAAAAAGTAAAAATAAAAGCATATATACACACACACACACACACACACACACACGAAGTGCACCCTATGTATATGTAGATTCATAGATGTTTTACTGGTCCTTCTGGAAAATCATCTTGCAACATACGGCATATAGCACAACAGCAACATGTATCTCCAGTAGTATAAAGTACGAATACGTAGTATAAGTATGTGTAAATGTGAGTGCGTGTGAATTATTTTGGGCCAGTTCTGTCTGTTGTAGTCATCTGATTTCTTGTGAAATCTGTCTTCTCTATGTCCAATATTTTTTTTTCCTTTTTACTTTGTCGTTGGACCACACAAGTTCTCGCATCCTCCATGCTGCCTCCTCGCATTGTCGGGCTGTGAGCTCCCCCGAGTGCGAGAGAGCAAGACGGCCCGAAAAGTCTGGAAAGTGCTCAAAAGCGCTCAAAAACAGGATCTGAGAATCATTCCAGACTTCCTCTATAAAAACAATAAATCAGGATGGAGAGGCTTCATAAATTTCCCTGCTGGTCAAACATGAGCACACCGGGAGACACACTCCGCACATCTAGCCATAGCAAAGAGGCATGAGAAATTGAAGTGTTTCTTTTTGTCTGTGTGAGTGTGTGTGCGTGTGCGTGTGTGTGTGTGTATGCGCGTGTGCACGTGTGTCTGCGTGTGTCTCTTAGGTACAGGGAGTTGTTTTTGTCCTACACTTTGCTAAAAGAGGGTAAGGTTTGCCAAGGTTTAGGCTTTGGTGTGATTTTTGCAGTGATATATTTGTGGCTTGTCTTCTTGCACAAGAGAAATAGAAATAATAATAGCTAAAACATAGTCCGATGAGGCACAGTTAGTCTGCTGGTGTCTTTAGGACCCAGGCGAAGTCTCTGGTATGCCTGTCACTCTGTTGGAGCGCCCCTTGCTGCTGAAGGTAGGCTAGTGCAGTTTAGTTTGGGACTCGGAAGGAAAGACAAACAGGCGCAGGTCAAGAGTAGTACCTCAAACCTCGAAATTAAATTTTTGACACACACATTTACATTTCTATTTATGCATTTAGCAGATGCCTTATCTAAAGCGACTTACAATTGTCAACTATCAATTAGCTCACGGCCAGTCTCCCCCAGAGCAGGGAATTGCTCACAGCCACAACAGTGGCAGTCGAGATTCAAACCCACTATTGCCAGGCTACCACCTCCCATGCACACACAGATTGGTGCAGCCTCCTGTGTCAGTGAGGCATGTCATATTCATTGATATTGAATATTTTGGGTTTCCCAAAGCCCTTTATAGATGATCAGTAAAAGCGTTTACATGCACACCAAAAAAAACGATCATTCTCAGGTTGCTGTAGTTACCAGATTATTCAAGTGGTCATGAACAAGCAAAATAAAATGATAAACTGATAACGGCAGTAATATAATAAAGATTATCAG
>JAVQKI010118566.1:0-11817 GCA_036025975.1 Nematalosa erebi
GCTGCCTGCCCCCTGAATAAGTTGTGAAGAAGCCCGGTCTCAGAAGACAACACAGGGGCTGTAAACCTCAAACAAACACTAGGGGCACAGGCTGTGCACCACAACAAAACAAACTACATTCCAGCCAAACACCAACAAGAAGGTTAGGGGAGGGGGTGGGGGTTAGTGAGCGTGTACATATGGATGAGGGGGCAGTGAGAAAAGTTCGTTTAGTAGCGTGAATTTGAGTGTAGCGCTTTGTCTGGTATTTCAGTATTTACATGGAACGTCAACAGAAGTGACATCATGCAGGATCTCATAGTGCACCTTTAAGGGCCAATGGCAGAGCAAAATAGTATTCAACGGTGCAGAGCACTTCTTTGGATAAAATGCAGAAATAAACTGCCATTTCATGCCTTGCTTCATGTGAACGCATCATTGTTGTCCAACTCCACCCTCCAACACACTGGTGAATATTTTGACAACTTTGCATTTTAGAAAACAAAGAGCTGTACATTCAATAGTCAGGAAAAAACTATATATTTTCCATATGCTATTTTCTATACTTATCCAGACCTGGAGAATACTAAAATCAAATTCCATAACTTTCCAGGCTGTGCTGATGTAATGAGATCACGGTATTAGAGGCTTGTTTTTATGTTTAGCCTACGTGATAAGACATATTTTTCAGCTTATGAGACTTAAATGACATAGAAACTTAACAGTCGATAACTGATGTGCAGTACCATCAGAAGTCCTTGTGAAACACTGAGATTTAGACCAGCTGCACCACCTTAGCTCGGTTCACATTTGTGCCACACGCATCCTTTTCAGCCTGCTTCTTCTTGACCTCAATCCTTATTTGTCTGCCCATGACTGACCCCTGAGGTGACGCCCACCCCTGAACCACTGCCCTGTTTCACACACACACACACACACACACACACACACACACACACACACACACACACACACTATTACAGACACACACCCCTCGTCCAGTCCCAGTACCAATCAGAGGGAGCAGGATCACATGTGGCCTAAGTCCATCCAAAGCAGTTTACCAGGTCTGGCCAAAGCAGCTTAGCGAGGCTAACCGGATTAGCCCGTGCTGTGGTTGCGTTTGCCCCACGCGTAGCATATGGAAGACGGCTAATGATGTGAAACTGAGAATAAGTCAGCGCTCACTCTGCCATTCCTGTGCCAGGGTAAGCTTCTAATTGGCCAGCATGCAAACAATGGCCTACCTGTTTACAGACTGCACAAAAAATGGAATTATGGGATAACTGTGTAGGGCTGGCTTAAGGGAAACATTTATGCTATGTCATCCCATTACAGGGGAGAAATATGGATTTAAAATGGATTGTACAGAATAGCAGCATTCTAGCTTCTAAGCTGGTCTGTAGCATGTCTTCACATTAAGCCACCGTTTCTTTTTTAGCTCACTTCAGAGCTTAAAAAAAAAAAAAAAAAAAGAACAATTTCAACAATCAAGCAAAAGAATTTTGTAAGTTGTCCAACAAATAGTATGGCAGTGACATCATCACAATTTCTCAAATATGTATTGCCGGAGTCAACTTGGACGACCAAAAAAAAAGGAAACTGATGCTTTTCTGACTTCCCGACTGGTAATAAGTACACTGGCATTTTCAAACAGATATGTCCAGTAGGGGAAGCACTCTCGCTCTCCAGTGATACGCACCTTCCCCTCAACACAGATAGACAGACAGACAGACACTGCACTGAGGAATGCCTTGGGTGAATCATGCTGAGTGGACACTCCACATAAAAAGAGGCTGCCCCTGTTTTCTGCCCATGTCTGTCAATCTTCCTTATAATCTCTCTCTTCCTCTCTTGTCTTTCATTTACCCCTTCCCTGCTCCAGTCTTCATTTCTCTCTTTTGCTCTCCAGCTCTGCATCTTCCTCTCTCTCTCCCTCGCTTAGTCTCTGTAGTCCTCTGTTCTTGCATCTCGTCCTCGCTCACTCCTTTCTTCCCTCCCTCCCTCGCTTGACTTCCCAGGATGCTTAGTGAATCATGCTGCTCGGTACACAGCAGCAGCATCGCTCTGATCTGTGCATTCAGTGCCAGTGCAGCCATCATGGGACACACGGACACACACACACAAAACTGCCCAGCTACAGTTAATTCCCATGATGCTATAGCGGGCCCCCTAACACAGTCCTAAACAACAGGACCCTCCCCCTCCCCTTCCAAATAGAGGTCAGTGTAATCATCCAATTACATTGACTGCCATCTCACAAACACAGGGAAGGGAACAGAAATACGTTTCCGCCTTCCAGATGAGTCCTGCACGGCCGTGTGCTTACTGCAGAGCTGCTGCTGAAACCAGAGCACGAGAACTCACTGGAGCAGAAACTCGCTGGTGGCCACAACACCATAGCATTTCTCAGGAAGCATTTAATTACCGCTGATTGGCCAAAGAGAACCAGTGGAAGTACATCACTACCACATTAGGGTACTTACCACGCCACCATCAATGACTGATATTGAAAATACATTAAAATGCTGTATGCAAAACCTGGGGGTGGGGACAAAAGCATGCAAAGTGTTCTTTCTGTGCATGCCACAATGACCCCTGACCTACAAAGGTGTTGTTTTGCATTGGGCAACTGCTTCTTTGATGTGTGGGCTTTACAAAAAACTGCAGGAAGTCAAGCAGATCCTCAGGAAGTTCTGAGAAACAGACATGCACCTTTCAGGAGCCATCAGGATGGACCAAATTTAGAGGTTTATTTTTTTCCCCCATTGCATTGCTTCCATTGGCAGGGAAAATGCCTTCAAGTACGTTGTAAATATTGACATCAACTGGACTGTGGTCATCAAATGTAAAAGTTCTTAGGAGGCTGTGTAAGTATACACACTCTTCTGATGCCATTAAGGAAATTCTCCCTAACCAAGCAAATCTGAGTGGTCCAGCTAAAGGGGTCTTTTATAGGTTTCTCTCTTTCACTGATAGCATAGAGTTGGCCTTCTCAGCCTTCAGAACACACTAAGCTAGTCACAGGGTTCTGGGAGTCTTATTCAAATGGTGCTAAGACAACCCCCCCACGGTAGACATCGCTATACAAACAGAGGCAGCATTCATTACTTCCCCAAAACACATAACCGGTCTTGGGGAGCTGCGTTAATGGATGTGTAGTGTGGGTCTGCAGATGCAGCATGGTGAGGTGTAAAATGCAAATATCAACAAAGATCCATTCTCTAAGCTCAAATCAGACTTGATAGTTACCAAAAGGGCACTTACCAGCTGTCCTCGTCCTCTGCTTCCACACAGTCCTCCAGGTCGAGTACATCCACCTCGTCCAAGGCAGAATGGTCCATGACAGCATCACTCCCACCTATTGTCTCCGACTCGCAGCTCTCCAGAGAGGGACTTGACTGTGGCTGTCCTGCAGACTGCTCCTCAGTGTTGCCAGTGAGATGAAAGTCGGCAGACTCAGCGTTCTCTTCGTCATCTTCATCCTCTAGCCTTGAGGCCTCGGGCAGCGGAGACATGTCCTCGCTGCTGTTGCTACTGCTGTCCGGCGGGGGGGACAGCTCAAAGTCCCTGACACTAACCTCACCGCCGCCCTCCGTTTTATCAGCCGAGTTTGAAACACCCTCGTTGAGTGTCCTTTGGTTATTTATGTTGCTACCGGTCGACCTAAGGTTGCTGTTGAGAAGTTTGGTTCCTCTGTTGCGCAGGGTTTGGTTCTGAACCTCCAGTCTCCGCACCAACTCCTGCAACTTGCGGACCTCTTCTAGCTCCTCCCCTGCAAGGTCCTGTTCGGTCTCAAATCCGGGTTGTGCGCTTGCCATGTGTCCGCTGGTACTGCCGCCATTGTCGGCTGTCTGAACCACATTTCCACTGTCCGGAACCACCATTCTCCCCAGTTCCTGCAAAACAGACGGACTTGTAACGTGAGCGTGCTTTCGGAGCTTAAACTGTGGACTGCCAAAAAAAACTTAAGCCAAATTTGAATGAACAAGTTCGGGGAGATTAACCAACAACACTCCCAACACATCATCAAACAGTGTCCTGCACGGTGCTAACCAAGCAGCAGACTTTGAGACTTGTGGATACACGAGTGACCTAAATGAACCAGCTCAATTAACATCATGGTCACCATCATTTTAACCACCAACCATGAGGCCGGGCATTAACACATTTAACCTGTAGTTTATTATGTTTGAAAGACAAACAAACGTAATTCTTGCAGCGTGGCAAGATTTCGTGCAAGAAAAAGAATGAACGATAACCCGCAACAATACAATCAAACAAGATAACGATAATACACCAACCTTAATCAGACAAATAACTTACCAAATTCATTGACCTACCTACATTCCAACAAGCTAATCACGTAGGTTAACGTTAGCCATCTGTATCGATACCACTGTTAATAAAGACACCAATGTTACACGAGTAAAACCAAGTCAACTGATCACTGCAGGACCTTTCTGCTGCAAGTAAACGGTTTGAACAAAATGTCCATTGTCAGACTCATACCTATTCTACTCTTGTAGATGCTCTCTTTCTTATCTAATAAGCATTTTACTTGGCTATCTGCCAGGCAGATAAAGGTATCCCATATGCCATCCAACGGCCGACTTAGCAAGCTGCAAAGCTAACAGCAAAACAAAACCTACCGCCGGTGTACGATCCGTAATTTCCGAGGATGTTTGAATTAACGTTGGGGAAATTGTGCGTTGTTTTTCATCGATACGGTTATCGAAACATTGTAGTAAAATCTGGTTATATACGTAGTGTTGATCGCAGAATAAATCTTGCAAATCCTCTTATTACCTTCACGCAAGGTATCTATCTGCAAACGCTGGCTAGTTAACTTTAGTAGCTAAGTGGCTAACTATCATCCAGCTAACTAGCTAGACTGTTACTAGAGGCGTGCTGCCCATCATTCCCTAACGACAACCAATCAGAGGCTTAAACCCGCCCATTTGCAGAGAACACGCCAGACCTGTAACTTTGGCGCCATCTGTTGGCATCACATAGAGCATTATTTATCCCATATCTGCATAACCCAAACAGCAGATGGCGGCAAATAAAAGTCTTTTTAATTGAGTCCTATGTGTTCGAGCTTAGCTGGGCTGTGGCATCCCTGCTACCTTGTGTTTGATCAAACCGAACAAACCACCAGTTAATCGCAGCACACATAATTTTATTTACACGTAAGATTTACTGGACAGGTCCTGCAATAGCCTAAACATTTGGCAGCAGTCTATCTTGTTTTGTCCACAATTTGACTGAACTTCAAATATCCATGTGTCACCCTTTCCTCAATCTGAGCTAAAGACATCAAGTGGTTTGCTGAGCCACAAGGTGTCAGTCAGTGACAAGACAGCAAAGATGCACCAGTACCCACCCTTACATCACTCTGCTCTGCATCTTGCTATAGTAGCCACTAAAGAACAAACAAAAACATTAAGTCTAGAGAGGACCCTTTATGTTTATATGCCATTTGGACAACCATCATGTTTCTCCCACCTGGACGTGGTATCGTTGGTTACAATGTAGCAGCCTATCCACTAGATGACACACTGTAACTTTAGGTGTCTACAACCTGGCAGTGGAGAGACATTCCTCCAATGTCATTAAAGGGTAGCCTGGCAAGCCATCCTATGACATAAATGTATTGTCTGGGCACAACCGATAGACCGGGATCAATCGTAGGAGCGGAATCAGTTGTCTTTCAAACTGGTATACGACCAATCAGAGCAACCTTGGCAAAACAGCAAATAGCCTACCCCCTTCTCTGAAATGCCTTTTCCTGCTCAACTTTCAAAGAAGAGCCAAAGTCTAACTCCACCAAAGTCGATGCCAAAGCCTATTCAAACGATGCTACAGCCCTATATCAACATGGTGGAGTTATCGTGCTAAGCCTGCCCAACGTCTCTCCACAAAGATAGAGCGTTATGATTGCTCTTACCAAGGCTTGGTAAAAACCTGTCAGTTTGTTGCAAAATTTGGTCAACATTGTAACAAATAGGCGGCTACTGTCATACTTGCTGACACCACTTAGTGGCCTCAAAGAACAGAGATATTGGCTGATTGACTCTGAATACTTCCTTTAAGTAAGTTTACCAGAGGAAGTTCTTTCTCAGACTCTGAGAGGGTGAACATCTGAAGTTTGTACGTGGGTTATACTTTACGAAAATCAACGTCCTCTTTCTCCCACACACTCCATTATCTATGGTAGTGTAGTAAGTGTGCACTGTGCATGATGCCAGAGACTGGAAGCTGTCAGCCACATTGGTTTTGCTTCATAATGGGCAAGGATCACCATGAGACAGTTGTTTCCTCAAAGCCAACACTCTCCTAGCTCACAGCATCGTATAGCACAGCGTCCGAATTCCAGCATACATTCTCTCTCTTACTCTCTCTCTGTCTCAGATACACACACACACACACACACACACACACACACAAACACACATACATACACACACATGTAGACAGTGCAACCCTATGATATGAACCTATCCAATGCCAGGATTGATACCTTCTCCTGTTTCTGCAGTACTTAATCTCTTCTTCACTGTCAAGTTGCACAGTTTTTGCTGTGCTGCATGCCTGTGTGAATTGGTCTTGATAAGCAATTCTTATTCTAATTATAACACATCTGCATAAAGAAAAGCAGTAAATTAATTCCTAATGCACAGTGCTTATTGTACTTTTGCGAGAAACCCTTCATTGTTGACTAGTCTAGGATGAAAACAACAGTATAAATATTGCTTTGTTTTTACATTTCATTGACATTGTTTTCACTTAATTAATCAAAGAAGGAAGCAGAAGCAGCTTGTGTGCTGCTAATATTTATATTTTGTGGTAGGCCAACCTAGCCATAAACGAATACAAGTCTGATCACCGCCCCTTTGTTCATCCTGGAGACATTTCACTGGAATGTCTGAGTGTTTACAAGAAGTTTCTGCAGGCAAGGCCCATGTACTTGTACTTTTGTGTGTGTGTGTGTGTGTGTGTGTGTGTGTGGAAGGGGGGTGGAGGTTTGTGCTATCAGGTATAGCCTACTGCAAGGTGCTGGAAATGGTTTCTTGCTATTCTTAAAGCAAAGGCCCTTCTCACAGCAAGAGGATCTGTGGGCACACCTCTTGCACAGGCTGCCAAAGTAACTATCACACACACCCACGGGCTGTGCTCAGCTGCTCAGATATTTTAATTGCGACATGGAATATTTGGTTGCCGTAGTGATAATGGAGCGTCCAAGTACTGCATTTCTCCTTTAAGATAACAGTAAACATTGTGGTTATCACTGTAGTGTGAGTGAGTGTGTGTGTGTGCACCCTCGTGTGTGTGTATTTGTGTGTGAGAGATTTGGAGACAGCTGTGATTTCTCCTATATGATCTTTTAAGCAGGGACATGGAAAATTACTGACCTCCCATCTTCTGAGAAGAAGTGTTCAATGACTGAAGAGAGATCACGGGACCAAAGAGCGTATGCAATGTGTTGACATGCTTTAACATGCATCCGTCTTCATGTATCTCTCTCTATACACCTTCCTCCTCCTCCTCTGCCTCTGTTAGTTTTGTGTCCTAATCTCTGGTAGTTTTCCATTTCTTGGAGGTTACTTTTTCACTAAAGGCTGACGAGAGAAGAGTTCATTTGAGAAGCTGACTTTTCTCAGTGCTCTTGCTGAACACATTTAAGCTGCCCTGTCCTTTTATCCTTTCAGTGTCAAAGATGCATGAAAAAAAGCAGATGGCAGCAAATAAAATTCTCTTGATGACAGCTTCACTGCGTCCTACAGAATGTGTTCGAGCTGGGCTGGGCTAACTTGTGTTACATCAAACCACCAGTTAATAGTAGCACACATCATTTTATTTCCACGTAAGATTTCTTAAAAATTATGTATCAGAAATGGGCTAATGACATGGTTAAAACTAACATGACGTTTCCTCATGCGTCAGGTTTAGGTGTCTTCTTCTGGTGTCTGCATCCTAACTGCTGGCAGTTGTTAGAGTAAGATCACATTGTAGATTCCCATGGAAAATTCGTTTTTTAGTTTTTGTCATGTCCATAATGGCAATAAAAGGTCACTGTATTTGTATGATGTGAATGATTTTCTCAAGTACTGTGTTCTGCAGCTCAAAAGAGAAAATGCTCAAATTTCATGTAATCATTCAGGTTGTACAATACCATGGCTCTTCATTGCGGTTATGGGCGTGACACAAATTTACATTTCTTGTGAAATGGCCATATAATGAATGAATTAAAAAATGAAGTAGGCTAAAGAACTTCCACAAGTGCAGTGCCTTCAAATCATCCAGCAATGGGAGTGCCCATTTTGCAGTGTGGTTGTGAGTTAACATTAGCATCATCAGTGTAAGGTTACAAAATACACAGAGTTAAGTTCCGTGATCAGCCTCAAAGACCATTTTTAAAAATCCTGTTGGACAAGTTTTGCCTTTCTGTTCTTTCTTTGCTTTCTCAGTCACCCATGACATTCATCTCTTAGCTATATACAGTAGCAACAGCTAATTTACATCTGCAAAACACAGAAACCCAACTGATTGCTGGGCAGGGAAAGGTAGACAGGTTTTTTTTTTTTTTTTTCTTAGCTGTAGTTGCACCAAAGAGCCCTATGGATCAATTACAGGGTCCTTCTGTCAGTGATGAGTTGGTGAAAGAAGAATTATGCGTGAGACAGATAGGGTGGCTCTTGCAGGCTGGTCTGCCTGGTCTGCGTAGCTACATGCTGCTGCTGTTGTTGTCCTCACAAGCCTCAGGTGTTATCTAGTCCATGGTACCGAACACGTTCCAATTGTTTGCCACATTCACAGCAAGAAAGATAAGCATCTCGGCACAGCCCAAACAGAGACACTAGTAAACAGAGAGCGATGATGTCAGCAGCAATGCCAAAGCCAGAAAAAAATTTACCAGGGCAGTCGAAACTGCAACAGCATCTTACTGGACCTTCCGTATATTTGTATATATGAGCTACAGGTAAAGGAAGATGTCTTGGGGGCATGTGCCGCTGTTAGCAAACAAACAGGTGTGTTTGGAAACATTTAATTAGAGGCCTGTGTCAGTCGCAGCAGAGTGGGGTGGTACTCTAAGCCTCTGCATGGACGTCTCTTCTGCAAGGCCGCTCTTATCACCCACTACATACTTAATCTCTTTAAGTGAATATATAAATCTCTCTCTCTCTCTTTCTCTCTCTCCCTCTCTTTCCCTTTTATATCTCACTCTCTGACTCTCACATACTCACCCACACAGGCATGCTGTGGAGGCTCTCTCCTCCACTTCACTCCCCACCTTGGCTCGGCTCATCCCACCACCCCAGGTGATACTTACATGTTACGTACAGGTCTGTGCAAGGGTTGTGTATGTGTTTGTGTGTGTGTGTGTGTGTGTGTGTGTGTATGTGTGTGTGTGTGTATGTGGTGTGTGTGTGTGTGTGTATGTTTATGTGTGTGTCTCAGCCTGTCAGTCCCAAACATACCCGGCCCCAGCACATTCCTTCAGGCTTTTCCTCTGCAGACTCTGCCCTCAGATAGTCTGTCTGTATGTGTGTATGTGTGTGTGTGTTTGTGTGTGTGTGTCTGTTTGTGAGGCCTGTACACACCAGGCTCCTGCTCATCTGTTTGAGTGTTCTTCCACCCTGTTAACTCCCCTTAAGAGCATTAAAAAAGTTATAGCCAAGCACAGGCCCTTCTGGCCAGTCACAGACACGTCTGTGCAAGCCTGAATTCAATACCTATAACATATTCATTACATAAATATATTATTTTATAAATAATTAGAAAGTCAACCATTTGTATTTGCTTGTGGTGTTTGTGAAGGTATACTAAGTTGTAGCTGTCTTCAGACCTGTGTGGGGGATGGCTTTGCTCATGCACTCGCTGTCATGAGTAGGAATTCCAGATGGGCTTGAAGATTTTGACTCTAATCCTTCAACATGCTGGTACCTGCACAAGACCAGACAATGATAGAGAGACAGGGCTGTACTGTTCTCTCTCAGGCATCTGTCTGAATTACTCAAGCTCTCCTGAACACAAATCATTCAAACACCACACCCACAGTTTATGTCTTTCAAAATTGGAAGACATTTTTAAAACTATAAATGCAGCCTATGACATAATCCTTTTCACCTTTATACAGTATATGTTTGTGTGTCAGCTGCAGACACAGGTCAGTTGTGGCTACCATATAAGTTAATGTTTTAATGACCTTGAAAAGGCTACATAGCAGAGTGTCTGGCTTCTTTCTTTTTAAATTGAACATTTCTGAGACCAGTGCCTTTTTTCAGATGGCTCCAGTGTACATTTGTTTTTCAACTATCATCTACAGGCAGTAACATTCAACAGTACAATTTACAATATGTATGTAAGTCTATACATTAAAACTAGCAAATGTGGTCCAACATGTATTACCTTATCCCACTGCAGGAGTAAAGTAGTTAGCTAGCACATACTTCTTTGCTTTTAGCGGCCACTCAATCTAATTTAGCAGCAGAAGTGTGTTTAAGGGCCAATAGGACACGTAAGGCATATGTGCCAACCACACCCTGCGCCAACCGTCTGCCAAGGGGAAGGAGGGAGGGAGGAAAGCAGCAGGGAGAGAGAGAGAGAGAGAGAGAGAGAGAGAGAGAGAGAGAGAGAGAGGAAAGAGAACGTAGCCAAGTCCATAGACCTGCAGAGACCTGGCACTGAGGCCTGAGCCAACTTCACATTTTCTGGGTGTGCGGCAGCACACATTTGTAGACCATATGCGTTTGCAATGTAGGCTTGCAAATGTAGTGAGTGCATGTTGGTATTGTGTATGAATGTACAGTCCCCCATCACAGTACCTGTATTGTTGTAAATCACAAAATATCACAGCCTTTGACAGTGGAAAGTCAAACATTGCTTATATATTATCTACTATATAACCGTCATTGATAGTGTACACCTGGATTGTATAATATGCTGTTGCAGATGATGAATGAGCCTCTGAGAACATTTGTGCAATATGTGGAAGTCGCCCACAGCTCAGAGTTGTAAATGATACGAAAGACTCTCAGTGTGGTGAGCTGATGTGTTAGAACATGTGTGTGCATGCAGAGGAAAACTGGAATTTAAGAAGGTTATGTAACAGGCTTGTGAATTTATGACACAAACATTGCAAAATACCCTGAATGTCTGGAGATGGTTTTTATTATCAACACATTCACAGCACCATGCTATGGGTTGAGGCAGTCTTTCTCTCTCTCTCTCTCTCTCTCTCTCTCTTCAGACGTCTCTTCTGCGCATAATTGATAGTGTCTCTCTGTTCTCTGAAACTATGCCGACACTGTGCCGACTTGCAACCCACTGCATTTTATTCTGTTAGCGGAGAACGACAGTATGTGCTAAGTTGGATATGCTAGAGCGCAAATGCTGCACATGGAATCTGATGATGACCTCTACGTGACATTTTGGGGATCCATAATGGTGGCATCATTGGGACACTCCGTGCAAAGTAAATATTTACTCCTCATGTCGGTCTGTGGTTGACATGTGGAATTGTTATTGGTCTTGAATTACAATAGCCGGTCTTGACTGGGGCAGTGGGCTGTGGCCTAGCTTGACCCGAGTAGTGGCTTGCGGTGGGAGGGGGAGGGGTGGAGGCCTGGAAGGGTTTTGGCTCAAAGCCCCCAGTCACACTGTTCTATTGTGCTCTGGGTGTAACCCAGTCAGAACCCTGGAGGAGAGGGGATAAACAACTGGATTTCAAATAACAACATTAGCATTATACATTCATCTGATTATACTGTCACTGACTCACAGTCAATGGAAAGTTTGTGTGCAGACCCTATGGTTTATATCATCCACTGATAC
>JAVQKI010118614.1:0-12176 GCA_036025975.1 Nematalosa erebi
GTTAGAATTACAAATCTTTACTCTATATTTTTCCCATATTTGACTGACACAACTAAAAAGGACATACACACTGTACTTGTATGCTTGCCATGAGGTTAATGGTGTTTCTCTTGGTGCAAAATGAAGGGTTTACACATTGAAATGAGCTGGAAATGTCTGTGTGTCCATCTGGTTGCTAATGTAAACACCCAGGTGTTGACCCAAAGCGAAAGAAAAATATCATCTGGCCACCTTCCTATTGCAACAGAGTGTCACAGATTTTAACAGGCACTCACAGACATTAATATTTAGTATGAAAATATTGTAGAGTTTCGACTTGATTTATGTGCCTCTGATCTGACTCTCTTTCAGTGTCATTTCACTGACAGAATGACCACCGTTTCATAACATTGAAGCAGAATTCCCTTAGTTCGTGTAGCATCTTAACACAGTGAGAAGGACAGCTCAAAAGTCATAAATTCACATTGTTTTTTTTTTTTTGGTTGTTTTTTTTTATGCACTCGTGTGGGTACAGCGAGTGAACTGCGGATGAACTGAGAATAATCACAACCATAAACAAAGACTCTTCAGTGTTATGGAGTTCGGCGGGGAGAATAAATGAGTGTTTGCTAAACACATTAGATCAGATGAAGCTTCGCTCTTTGGGGTGATTCACAGTGCAGAGTGGTGTACACCGGGGTGGTCGGCTCTATACGCACTATTTTGGGAGGAATGGAGTGTGTGTATATCTGTGTGTGTGTGTATGTGTGTGTGTATTGGGAAGGGGTGGGGTGGGGGGGGGGGGGGTGGTGGGGGTAAATGGCATAACCAGGCCCAAGTCAAGACTACGACCCAACCTGTCTGTAATCACACACTGTCAACCTCTGCACACCCCTGCCAAAGCTGTCACCGAGCCTCCATATTGTATGTGGATAGAACGGTCTCTAGAGGTCACTGCAGTTCCATGGGTGACAGCTGCAGCCATGGCCCACAGCTCAGTCTCCAACATGGCCGTGGAGACAATAAGGGGAGGAGGAGCGGAGGGAAATATAATTAAAATAGAGATCAAATGTGTGTTTCCTCAACATGCTGTCAAGTGCACCATCACACACACACACACACACACACACACACGCATGCACACACACACACACGTACGTACGCACGCACGCATACAACCCTCACCCGTTGACCTTGTCACCAAATATGGTGGAGGACAAGTCATAAGAGTCCAGAATGTAAATGAATCTCTGGTAACTGCCCAGGACGTCCATCACGCGTCTGAACAGCAAGGGGACCTCACAGGAAATTCCCACCAATCTCTGTTTTCTCCTGAAGGAGTGTTAGGTTGAAAATGATGGAGTATTTCTTTGAAAGCCTCATTGTGCAGCACCTTTCTTTCTGTACACTGTACACCACCCCACACCCATCCTCCATCCACCCAGCCCTCCTCCATATCAGCACAAATACTTTTCATGTACAGTTCATCTCTCTCTCTCTCTCTCTCTCTCTCTCTCTCTCTCTTACCTGATGACCATACACCCTGCCGCCATCAGATTCCCCCCTCTTTCACCAGACCACGTAGTCTAGCCTCGCCGTCGGCCCAACAAGCCCACCTGCAGTTTATAGCAGCCTCAGACTCTGCCTCCACAAGCCGTAAGTCTGGTCTGCGCCACCAGTCCTTCACCCTTCAGCCCTCAGCAGTGTTATATTTAACCTGGCTCTGGTGCTGAGGAGAAGGCATGCATTTTTTTTCTTTTGTTTATATTTTTGCAGAGTTTCTTTCTTTTTTTTTTTTTGCTCTTTTTTTTTGCACTAACTCCATTATTCAGATTTTCTTTTTTCTTCCTTTTTTGTCTCGAAAAAGTGCTTTTCCTAAACATTTACTGTCAGTAGAAGACAGGGAGCTGCTGTTGCTCGTGCTTTGTTTGTGTTGTGGTTGTGGTGGCTCTAGGGCTAAACCCGCTGCCTCCACTAAGCCAGTGGCAGCTCGGCGGCCCACTCTGCCAAGTTTAAAATTAGTAACAAATTTAATATGCTGTGTGTTGGCATCCAGGGCCTCGGAGATTGCAAAAATGCGCCGCTAGTTTGTCGTGGGGTCTCGCTGGAAGACCACAAAGAGGCAGAATTTAGAAACTCAATTGAAAGACAGGGAAAAAGGGCAAAGAAATGCGGAACAGATGCGGATAGCATCCAAGGGTGTGTGTGTGTGTGTCTGTGTGTGTGTGTGTGTCGGGGGTGAGGGTTGGTGTTGGGGGGACTAACCCAGGGACCACCAACACAAGGAACTGCTCACATATATACACACACACACACACACAGACACACATGCACACACATGCACATGCATACACACAGAATGTGTTCCTCTCAGAAAACTGAACACTTCCCCCCTTTCACTGCTTCGTGCGCGCCTTGTGAATAGCCACAACCCTGCTCCCTAAAACTATTAGCATGACCTAAATGACAGAACCATGCCCCTGTTAATGGCATAATAGTTGGGAAATATGATTTATGGCTTTCATTTTAAGGATTGCTATCCCCATAACTCCTAATACAGGGGAAAATATGTGTTTTCAGTAATGCTCTCCTCTCATAATGCCTTATAGGCTCTTAAAGCATGGAAAAGAACATATTGGTGTCATAAATCTACATTTCAAACTAGACAGCCTAAAACATGAGGTTGGATTAAAACAGACCCGATTGTGAAAGCCTGAAATGGCGGAGAAGGATTAGATATGACTCCCTTTGATATTGAGCCAGTAAGTTTTATTAATATTGTTGAAGTAATTTTTATTAATAGTGTTTTATATCTGCTTTCTCACTTCTGCCATTTATCATGCCCTCCCTCACTCTCCTTTTTCCACCACTCTCATCATGTTCTGAGAGGGTAGAAAAGTGTGTGTGACTGAACATTGGCGAGATCTGTGTCGATCTGCGCATGTCTTTGAAGGCTTATGGACAAGGCTTTGTGTGTGTTTTCTCTCAGCGAGATGTTGACAGTGTCAGGGTCGTGTTCGACTCGACATGACCCCTTTCCCAGTCTTTCTGTGTGCCATCAGTTAGTTGAGATTGTCAGCATCAGGTCGCTCTGTTTCTGTTATGTCTTGGGGAGCTTGTCTTGAATAGCTCCTGCTTTCCAAAAACATGGGAGAAATCCTGGCTGAAATAAATGTGAGACTATCCATGAAAACATGTCACCCAGCCTGCAGTTCTCACTTAGACCAGTAGAGGGAACTCACTGATCTATTTCCTCCTCCACTCAGCACAGAAGTCTCTGCTTACTGATGATGGGCCTTGATTATGAATGATTCCAAAGAAATGTGTCACTTATTATTTTTGGACCACCACATCAAGGGAGAATTGGCTGCACTGAAGGACCATTCATAATGCAAGTGATAACGGT
Organism: Nematalosa erebi; assembly: GCA_036025975.1. Classification (NCBI taxonomy): domain Eukaryota; kingdom Metazoa; phylum Chordata; class Actinopteri; order Clupeiformes; family Clupeidae; genus Nematalosa; species Nematalosa erebi. The sequence goes on from JAVQKI010118614.1 coordinate 3,386, forward strand.
GTTCCAACAGGAGATTCCTGAGAGGCAGCGCAAGAGGTCTGATTAAAAGTGACTCGGCGTCAGGTCGTAAATATTCGTCATCCCACCTTTTGAAACAGGCAAGCTGTGGCTTTTTTCCACACGCCTTCCACATGAAAGTGCAAATGGAAACGCTTAGGCTTGGGATCTGAATCAGTCATAGCTGAAATGAGATGGCCAATAAAATGCGTAATTACAACGCTCTGTCATTGGCCATAGCCTTCAGGGCTTTTTTTTTTGTGTGTGTGTTCTCGCCTGGAGAAAGAATCCCAAACGTGGAATAATGGGATGTGTTTTATGGCAGATGTGTTATAAGGGGTGAGCCCTGACAATGTGTGGTCTAAGGGTGGCCTGCGGGCCTGTTTGCTGCGCTCGCTTGGGTACTGTTTACCTTGCTGTTAGAGAATGTGAAGCGTGTTGTGACTGCCCCACTTTGATGCCCAGCCATTGCTGAAGTAGATGGCTCCAAATGGTGTCATAACTGGCATGCAACCACAACAATGTCTTTTTCCAAGCCCACTTTTGAAGTTAGAAACTTGGAGGATTTTTTTCTTTTTCTTTTTTTTTGCGAAAGTGTGCAGCAATGATGCTTTAGGCTTTAGAGTTGAGACAAGTTGGTGTTACTTTTCCCATAAGAAGCTGAATATGGGTTTTTCATATTTTGTGACTTTGAACAAAACTTTAATGTTGATGTAGACAAATTAGGCTATTAAAGGTAGACACACTTTTCTACTTAACTTTTACCACTTTTAACTTTCACCACATCGTAACATTTAAATACCCTATATCTATAGAAATATTGAAAATATTCATTTAAGTCATCAAAAACAAAATTGCACCATTCAAATCCATTTCAGGCTAAAATGTATATCAGATTTCCAAAGCCCTTGATGCAATGTTGCATTAAAGTAAAGAGACATGTCTATTATAAAATAATAGTGGTTTGACTCACATCCCCAGTCTCTAATATAAGCTAAGGGACTCCCATGGAGAGGCAGACCCCAAGCAGAGGCAAGTGAGAAGGAACATGTTGAAGCCATACTGTAACACAGACCTGCTGTGAATCGGCCTCCATTCCACTGGCCTGTGTCGGGGAAATAAATGTAGTGTAAATGTGTTCTGGTCTGGTGGGCCTTGTAGTGCTCATTACCGTTACGGCCCCGGCTGATTAGTATAGCAGAGAGACTGGGTGACGTGGATTTCATCTCTTGGCAGCTGAGGGAGATAAAATATATGCTCTGGGTTTTTCTTTTCCTTCGTTTGGAGGGAGAAGAAGTTGCTCTTAAGTTTGCTTGTCTGGTGCAAACATTTTCCCATTTATCACCAGGGTGAAGGGGGGGGGGGAGTAAGTCAGTTTTGAGCAAACGCCCTTTTCTGCCACATCCATTCTCCATCTCTTAACCGTAGCATGTCTGTTTTGGATGAAGACTTTTTTCAGCAAAAAGCGTCTTTTCCCTGTTCAGTGCTGTAATGTGGCACTTGCACTACACACGTGTCCAAGCGCCTTTTGCAAAGCTGCGTGATCTTTTCCCACATTGGTGTATATAACTACATGTAATTACAGCTCGCATGCGCCCAGTATGCAGGTGGGTGCCTTTAACTCATCCAGGAGTGGTTTGCAGATTGAGCAATGTTAAAAGAACACGCTGTGGCAAAGGATTTTCTCTTCCCCTTCCCTGATGCAAGGCAGAATGAAACATGCAACAAGGAGCCATGTTAGATTTCCGAGTGAGTTGGCAGAGTGATTTCCTCCACTGACACCAGCAGTGGTTGACATGCAGCCATCTGACACATGTAGATTTCCTTGATAGCACTGCGGGCTCACATTTAATCTGATGTCCCACTTTTTGGTTCGTACCTTGTGTTTGAAATCTGTCAATTAAAATGGAATGTAGGCATATTTGTAAATGGAATTCTTGTTCCCACACCTTCAGCCCATGTTTGTGAAGATTGCGCTCTTGCACCATCACACAGACCATATCAATAATGGAATAACAAAATAACCCTCAGAAGTAGATTCTCTATGTGAGATGCAGCTACCGTCTTAGACAAGGATCCCCAGAAGCACTTTACAAAATCGATGCATCATTTGTACATCTGCATCATTTGTGCTTTAGTAGACGCTGATCAAAAGAATTAAGTGCAACAGACATTTTACAGTGCTTAGAGTTCCAGGAATGTCACGTGGGATGTTGGCACTGCTCCCTGAAACCTCTAGTGGTAACATAAAGCATAAAAGATAATGCTAAACCTTGAATGTAACATTGTTTCTAGATAGACCTGATACGGTTGATGCTGGTGCTACATGCCAAATAGTGTATTGTTTGTTGTGAACTGGTTTATATTTAGCTTGCTTATACTGGCTAACTTTATACTACTGTAAATTAAGTATTGGCTCAATTAGCTATATTGAACTCATCATTCAGAAACATATCAAAGATTACAGGCTTAATAACATTTTATTGGACGATCAGCAGGATACAGTGTAGACCACTTGGGTAAAGTTGGAAGAGTTAAGTCTGTCATAGGTGTGGCGTTAAGGGTGTCGTAGCCAATTACCTTTGAGGGCTGCTACGCTTTATTTTTATTAGTCATACTTACCCTTTACACTTGTGGTGTGTTTGCTGGGGATTTAAGGCAGTTCTCCGTTTGAGAGGCTGTCCACCTAGTGCCAAGTGCCTGGAGCGCGAGACAAACCCCAGAGATTGGGGCCTGACGGCAACTTGACACACCCTGTGCCAAAGTCAAAATGGAGATCCGACAGCAGGCGTGAAAGACCAAACAGATGACTAACATGAAGAGGAAGAAAAACAGAAGTAGAAGGGGGGAGATTAAATAAGGAATGGGAGGGGATTATTGGAGGGTATTAAAATGACACAGAAGATTATGCGGACACTGGGGCCGTCTGCTCAAGGTCGCCAACAGAGATCTGTCACTTGGGCAGATAAACAAAAAAAGAACAGCCAAATAGGTGTAGACCAAGCTCATCAAAATTCTCAGGCTATAGCACCATTGCGCACTGTCTTGATGCGTTCCAGAGACAGTTGTGCTTATTTGTGCACCTTATCTATGACAGTCATCCAAGGTCATTCTTTTTTGTTGTTTTTTTTTGTAACACTTTCTTCCTTGCTAGACTTAAGTATGTCATGATTTACCCCTCATTGACGCCTATTTAGAAAATATGTTGTTTGTGGAAACACTGTAAAGTTAATGTATCTGCAATGAAGTAGCTCAAGAATCATAATCATACAACTTGTAGACACCACAGTGAGAAAAACAAACAAACTAACAAACAAACTATTTATCCATCTGGCCATGGCTGTGCTTAGTAAATCAGAGCACAGAACATGTCAGGAAAGGGAACATTTCTTTCAGCCAAGCTCAGCCTAGTTGCCTGAAAAAAAAAGAGCTGGTAGATGAAAGCAAAAGTTATTAGGGTTTGTTACAGGATGACCTTCACCTTCATTGTATCACTTTTGCCTGGGGGGGTTGGTGTCACCCTGACAATTAAACTCACAGCAGCTGGCCGGTGGGCATGGGGGACATGAAAAGAGGAAGAACTGGGACCACACCAGCGTATGGCCTCGTTTCCATGCACCGCAACACCGCGACACCGGCCTCATGTGGACCCACAGTGTCCTGTAATGGGGGTTTCTCCAGCCCAAACAGACACATCCCTGACTGAGTCAGGTGTATTGTTACTGGCACAGTTTTTGTACAGGGTGGCCATTTTAACAGCATTGTGATGCAACAAATGATTCATGCGTTCTTTAAAGATTCTGCAAGTATGTCCCATGTTGGTGTGGTGATGCATTAGTGAACATACGCTAAAGATCTGGTGTAGAACGGTCAAAGGTCACAGTGATCGAGGTGGACGGAGAGTGCTGAGCTAGTGAGCGCAAGGCCCATTTTGTTTGCCGTACCATTTTGTTTGCAGTTACCAGAGTGGCCCACTGGCCAGCAGCACAAGAGGTCACCATGAGGGTAGAGGAAGTACCAGGGGTCGAAAATGCACTGTCCACCCAAAGAGCCTCACAAAAGCCAGCTTTTCATCTGTGCTCCGGCCCGTCCGCGCAGCCCATAATTATCTTTGACAAAACTCATTAGCGGAGCCCTTGTAGGGACATCGGCGACCAGGAATTCCATGGAGGGAGACATGCACCGGGACAATGTCTCACACACATTTCATTGCGCCCTTTGACAAAATGTAATGAGGTGTGTACGTTGTCCTCCTCATCAACATTTGAACCCTGAGCCATCAGCGCAAAGACTTTGTTTCATGAGCCTTTGCTGCTCAGCGTGGGACACATCAGATGGCACCTCCACCCCCACTCTTTTGTTGGGCCTTGGGCAAATTGTTGTTGGAAATGCTGTTGTTATTATGGGTCTTATTAGTATGAATTGGTCATTGCTACAGTGTCAGAACCACTTATCAGTCTTATTTCCCTATCCAGCAGAGGCACATACTTCAAGAACACACTCAACTATCATGCTGCATGCTGGATAGAAAAAAATGTATAACCTACTTTTTTTTTTTTTGCTTGGTAAGGATTGCGTTGGCCTCTCAATTCACATCTAGATGTAGTTTAGAGCATGTTCACCCTTGGTATATATCATTTTGTTTGCAGACAAGTGTGTATACCAATCAATACAAATGTAAATTATTCAGTTTACACTTAAATGTTTACTAGGTATTTACCATTCCATCACTTGTTACAACATGAACATTGGCTGCCCTGAATACAACCCAGTCAGTCACAGCCTCTTGACTGGGTCTAAGCTATGTTGTGTAAACGACTGTAAGTTACATAATTGCTTCAGTACAGTGATTTGTTTTGAGTTGAGTTCACCTGCCCTTTAAATTTCCAGGGCTACTGTTCTCCTGAGTAGCGTGCCAAGTGCGCAGCCTGCCAGTTAAAAGGCCAAACAGCAGGAGTTCGACAGCACAGTTGTGGGTGGAAGCAACTAATCCACTCATCAGTGCTTATGTGCTGCCGTTCCCAACCCCCTTAAACTCACCAGGTACACCTTACACGCAAGGTTACAGTTCAGATGTCAGGTTCAGTCTTCAAGACAGCTCAGCATTTTTGGTTATGCAGCAGAAGTTCATTTGTTTTTGCGACAATTTCTGTTGCCATCTTTTTGTTTTTATTTTTCTGAGTATCGAAGATTATCTCAAAGTCTGTCGGGATTATGAGGGGACCCCTCCCAAATACAAAAAAGAAATTAGGTGGACGAATCCCGTATTTTCATGCATGTCATTCAAGAGGAGCATAATGTTTTTTGCTCGCAAACATTGTTTACGTCTGTGAGTGCATCGACTTTAACTTGTAAATGTGTTTCAACTTAGATTAAGATGTTATACTAAACACAGGCCAATATGTTTTTATGGATGAAACATAGGCCAACCCATATGTAGAACATGTAGGCCTACCACACAACTAAGGTAAGGGATAACATCCGACAGTGTTTTGCGGTGGTCATACCACATGGTGAGTGGTACAAAAGACATATAGCTATATATTTCTATATTTGGAAATTCCATGTTAACCAGATGTAAGACAGTATCTTAATTGATCTATTAGCTGCCTAATAACAGCGCTCTGTGGCATGCCTCCACGCCATTATAGCTTCTTTCCCTTAGGTATGGTGCTGCCGTGCTAATCCAATTGCGCATGCATCATTACCTTCAATAATGTTTGGCAGCTTTTCTTTACAACCTCCGTTTTAATTAACTTGTCCCTAAATATATAATACTCCACCAGCATCTTAGTATGGCCTATAAATGAGCTTTAAGACATTGGTAAATTTGCCTGTGATACTTAAACCAGACTATACTGTTTACACTCAGAAATAACCTTACTGTAATTTGAGAAGCGTTAGGCATATATTCATGTGAGAACATTAGAGTGAGGCAACCGATGCTTATACTGTACAAAGGATGACGCAATGTCAGTGGGGCACAATGAATTTGCAAATCGGGGTGAACCCATTTTTTCATTAAGTACTAATACCCGCCTCTTAAAATCTTTTCCATGTTATTCACCATCATGTCCAGTTCTGATTTTTAATCAAAACAGTATTCAGAATATGATTCCAAAAGATTATATTTAGAGAGATTTGCCTAAACATATCTCGCCTCCTAGGCAGATTGCATGGAATTGCAGATGGATAATCTTAAACCGCTGTCAGTTGACCTTTAATAAAAGAAAATCTTTTGACCCCAAGAGGATGTTGTGCCATACACCTGATTTTTTGTGTTTTTTTTGTTTGCATCTTATCTGATTGCATTATTGCAGCATTATCATTAGTCCATTTCTCTACAGCAGAAACGGGAATGGGTTATAAATACAACCGATACATTAAGTGTGTTTGACTCATCTATTCATACTGTTCAAAGTAACATAAAATATTGCTGTCACCCAGCTTGAATCAGTGTAGGTTTGAACTAAAAACGAGAGACGATACAATACAAGCCTTCACACAGATTCTAGGTGCGAAACACGATGAGATGTAGGATACAAATTTAATTTTTCTTCTTTACACTGGGCAATGAGTGTCGTGCTATCTGCTGTCTTCATCGCTGAGCATGTCGAGTTCTGTGTGAATTATGCCAAAAGATCATTCCGGTCACAGTGTAGTTTGGTTCCATAAAATAAACCAATATATAGCCTAGGTCTGTGATAATATTGATGTGCTGTTTGGTGGGACTGTTTTCACAATATTAACAGCTTTGTTAAAAAGACCGATAGAGAGATATAGAGAGATATTAAGGATTAGTCTTTTTCTGCATAAGTACTGAAGTCCCACCGGCCCATTTTGCGCGTAGGCTACAGCCCCCTTCTTTGGCCTGCCGCATAAGTTGACCAGGGCTCTTTTGAATAGACCTAATACGAGACCTAATACTCTTATTACATGCTTTAATCCCCCAAATCCGACCTGAAATAATGTTTATCTTTTGGTAGCTTAATTCATTTGCCTTTAAGCTGTAGGTCACCCGTAGCAGGCTTCGTCATTTTGAAGTTTTAGAGATGTTCTTTTATCACGGCAACACGCAAAAGGGCTGTATATGGCAGGTTCCGACAGTGACATCGCGGTAGTTGCACTAAATTCCTGCTGCGTTTATGTTAGTTTACAAGTTGCTTTAGCATAAGTGTACTCATCATTATCATCGACACTATATGTGGCATAACACACGCAGTATCAAGTAGGGCAATATAACCACATAAACCACAGCAGAGCAATATCCTTATTTTGGCGTCTGTCTATAGCCAGGCTATATTGTCTTTTCTGTGTCAGATCCATCTAAACAGGAGGCTAAGATCTTGCAGGGCAGGCCTAAATTATTTTGACATGAGCAGCATTATATTCATCAAGATCTCCTGAGGTCAAATTATTTAAGCAAGGTCATTTTTAGTTGGGAGGCTTCCAAGCTGCACTGGTCCTAAAAGTGGACGTTAAAGTTACTCGTTTAGTTAGTTCTACATTATATAACACTTGCTTCAAAATGACACATTTTATTAGATTTAGCTACAACATAGGCTATTAGCCTACATGAGTGATTTAACAGAAGGGCTATAGAAGGGATCTCTAACTGCTTGCTGTGTGCGCTCTCAATCTTGCTGTAGATAATGAAACGGCTCCACTACACAGGGGACAAAGCCGCATTCATAACGTATTCCTGCTTCGTTGTTAGTCTGAACTGTAACAAAGTGTTTGATGCCACTACTGATTAAATAATGACAATGAGGAGATGATGTCCCCTTTCTTCCTCGCCTTGTAAAGTTCATTCACGTCCTCGACTGAATTATGACCTTCCAATAATTCCAGACTTTCATGCACCGAGTCAAGAAGATGAACTTTGATCAAGTGCAAAGCCTCAAATGTTTTAATTGGCCGACTAAATGGACCACGGGAAAACACGACGCAGAAACAAGAATCTTGGAAAATGCATCCTTAAAAAATATTTATAAATGAACGACACGGAAATTATATGTTCACAATGTATCTGAAAAGTACACTGTACATTTTTCCTCCTGTCAACACATACGCCACACAATGATTTTGCCAATAAAAATAGGCTTTCAACAATAAACAACAGTTCCTTTCCCCCCAAACAAGCAAAACATGTCACATTTAGCACGTGGTCACAGATATGAAACAGACTTCACAACAAAAACATTTAGAGGACATAGGCTATGACACGAAATAAATAGATGAATAGTAAACAATAAATACATAAATAAGACTGCTACCCTACGATTGCCAAGTGCAGACATAGGAAATCACCACACAGTTTTCTGATGTGTTGCATTTTTTTGAATTTTGCATAAATTCGTCAACACCATATAATAACATTGTGCAAAGTCATGGCTGCATCCAGTCGCGAATGAGTGTCTGATTTCATGGCGGTGGAACTCCACTAAGTTCAGCGGGTCAGCCACTAGCATTCTTTGTCGTCGTCGCAGGTCCTTAGTGCATAATTGAAATTATATAAACGTCCCAGTGTTTTTTGGCTGCCTCTCAACGATTCTAATTGAAAAAGACACAAAAATAATCATGAAATGTTACTGAAAGAGAGAGAGGACAGAAGAAAACTGAAGTAATATTTGACACAGAGATAATATGTACTTTTCTTTTCTGTGAGTAGCAAGTCAAGTGGGGATTGCATGTGGTTATGAGTCTAATGATGTAAAGTTATGACCACAGCAATATTAGACTAGGCCTATATGCATGCAAAGAAAAGTGAACATGCACACACACACACACACAC
>JAVQKI010118648.1:0-10008 GCA_036025975.1 Nematalosa erebi
TTTTCTGTATGGATTTTATTGTCTCCGTGCCTTGATGTGTATGCTACTGGACTCCTTAATTTCCTTCAGGATGAATAAAGTATCTATCTATCTATCTATCTATCTATCTAATATAAGGCTGACATGTCTTTTAACCGGGGATCCTTTTAACACTAGCTGACTTGCGGAGCGGGCTAACCTGCAAATCAACCGTGTGTGTGCAGGTCTCCAGAATGACCACAAGGCACTGATGCTGGAGATTGAGGCAGCCTTACACCAACTTCATGCTCATGAGCGTGCAAAGAAGGAAAGTGACCAGCAGGGGACGCTGGAGGAGGCTATGGAGCAGGAGAGTGCACTGCCTGCAGCCTTCGCTCGAGTCGACCATGTAACGCAAGGTTCACCAGCCAGCCAAGCTGTAAGTCTCTCAGTCCCCCTCACACACGCAGTTGCAAAGAGCTTTGTGGAACTCTGTAGACCTATAGTAATCTTGAACAAAACACACAGCATTCTCCCATTGATTTGTGTTGTATTTGATACAGCTGTCATATATTGTACTTGGTATTAATAAAACTGCCACCACTCAGATCTCAGACTTTAACTCGAGTAGTGGAAAGAAAGAAAGACTCCATCACAAAAAGAGACCTAATTTCCAATTAATCTTTTTAGAGGCTTAGAAGTCCTCTGGCCAAAGACAAACCTACAAAAAATCTGTCATACCTAACACAATATATATTTTAAACATGAACAAACAAACTAATATTCTTTTTTGCATTCCTAATTTTTACTTTTTTTTTCCATTCACTACAACCACTCAATTTTCTGTCTTATGACAGACAATTCAGCTTTTTTAATCTTCAAGGGACATCTGGACAGCACACAGCATGTGTGTTTTGGACAATACATCATTTGTTGTATTTCACAGTGTCATTAAAATCGCCTAAAAGGTCTAAAATTTGAGTATATGAATTTAAGGCCTTAAAAAGTCTTAAATGAGTACTGTGCAGTAGGTCTAAAATGCATTTAGTTTAGGTCTGAGTTGTGAATTATTACTGCAGATGCACCAGTGCTGTGCATGTCCTGTGGACCATGCCATTTGCTCAAAGTATTTGAGGGAAAGTGGACATTTTCTTTGGCAGAAGTTGGTAGTTGTAGTTGATGTCATTATTATAAACTATATCCTATTGATGTAGAATCTATACATTTCACTTATATTTTTTGCTGAAAAGGGCATCACATTGGTGTTTACTGTCAGTCAGTATGGTCATAGAAAGGACTTCAACAGTCTTAAATTGAAGTTGTTGAAACCTGCATGATTTCTGACATTAGGAAAATACTATAGGTTGACTCCCATCATTATTTAAGTGTTTTGTGGCATCTTTATTATGCTCAAATCTTTGCAGGGATTACGAGTTGGAGATGAAATTATTGAGTTTGGCTCAGTAAACTCAGGAAACTTCCAGAATCTCCAAAACATTGCCTCAGTGGTACAGCACAGCGAAGGGGTAAGTCAAGAGATTAAGCACACATATTGGAATTGTGGTAACACCTTATTTGAAGGTGTCTACATACGAGTGACATGACATGACAGTGTTTATTACTTGTCATTAAGTGTCATTTGGTTTTTGTAATGTCTGCACCCCAAACAGTGTCAACTTTACATGACAAGAACCGAATGACGTCATGAATTAAAAAAAAAAAGTGTCCTACATTTTTTCATGATGTGTGTCATTTCACAGAAATGACAGGCTTGTGTCACTGTGCAAATAAAGTGTTACCAGGATGTCTCCTTATTCAGTTACATAAATATTTGTTTTGGTGTTAGCAAAACACCGTTTGTTTAAGCACCTGCCCATCACTACCCTTGAATTGGCAACATGATTGTCACAGTGGAAAGGGAAAAGGTGTAGATTGCTCTTTGGGTGTGTGTGGGTACATCTGGCCTTTACCTCAGAATAAGGATTGCGTGTCATGTGTTTTGCATATCCCAGAGGTCCCTTAGTGTTGCTGTGGTCAGAAATGGACAGAGGGTCCAGATGAGCCTGATACCTCAGCGCTGGTCGGGACGAGGACTTCTGGGGTGAGCCTTTCGATCTTTTCCTCCGTCTCTTTCCCGTAACCACTGAAACACACACACCAACAGACATAAACAGTTGAGAGCCCTTGAATTGTTATGTTCAATAATGGTTGATGCATTGGATAGTCACCTCCTAAACTCTGCTCAATTTAATGTGTCCGTGTTGGTTGCATACCATCAGGCACACAGCTGCCCATGTATTAAATGTACACTGGATTGAACACATGTTTGCTTTTTACCAGCCCTGTTCTTAGCCACTGAATCCGCTTTTTCTTTTCACAACAAAACCTGTTTGAACTGTCTCCTTAATTTGTTTGCGGTCATAGGCGGAGTTGACTTGGCCTACTTGATGGATCTTTTTATTGATGATGATGTCAGCAAGCATGTTGACACTGATATTGCACTGGGCACATGTAGGCTAATTATAATCTAACTGGTTGAATAACATAGAAGTTGTAAAAAAACAGTTACTGTAGAGTCAAGTTCAATTGAGATGTATGTGATAATGCATCTCATATTTTTACTGATATCCTGGCAAATCCGCAGGAACAAAGAATCCCCTATCATCTGACAGAAGCAAAAACATTTGAACATCTGGATGTCCTGCAATGTCTTGAGTGATAGTATTGGGGTCATCCTTGTGAAATTACCCAATTTCAGCTAAATTTGACAGATCACCGTCTCTGAAGAAATCGGACAAAATTTGCCGGCGTTGGTAGCTCAAATGTATGCATGCATCTTAAATGATATGTCTGTTTCACTAATGCTTACAACGTCATGTCTATGCAAGTGTCTTTTGTTGTTATCAGTATTATATTGGCAGAGCATTCTTTTAGAATAAGGCTTGATTTTCTCATTTCACCACATGGACATTTTTTCTGTGTGAGGACCATCTGTCCAAATTTTGGTCTTGCTGCAGAGTTTCTTGGAAAATATTCTGTTAATCCACTGGTTGGATTGACTGTTGCAACACTATTTTGTACCACAGGTGCTATATTGAACACGATGGAATTCAGTGGAAGAGTACCATGTCATTTACAGGCAAAGATTTCAAACAAAATTTCTGTTACATTTAAACAAGCCTGGCCCAGTCAAGTCCGATTTCGGCAGGGTTTTATTGCACAGCACGTAAAAATCAATGCACAGAGCAAGAAAAAAATGCAGTACAAATTGCAATACAAACAAATCAGGATAATGAAGAAGAATACTATCAATTTAAAGACCATAAACAGCAACAGTACACAAACATTAAGGAATAATGTGAGATCTCGTCTGCTTAAACAGTTTAGAACAATGTCTAAAGTTTGACGTCGCTTCTGCTGTCACCATCAAGGATCCACTATGCTAACGAACTACAAGCTTCCGTCTGTGGAGTAGTACTTATCATCGTCTTGCCGTCCCTCCCCGTTCTGTAATTGGTCCCCAAATCCATGCGAAGATTTCGTCCATGGTCCCCAGGCTGCCGAGCAGTTCAGTCTGAGCGTGCAAGGCAGCATTTGAAATCTATGTGTTACCTTAGCTATTTCTAAGTTCAGCATAGACTTGTGAAGGAGGGCACAAACATGTTTCATGGTCATGCTCTCATGCTAGGGTAGAATTGATTTTCCATTCTCTGTCCAATTTAATGTAGACTACTTAGATGTGAGGAAAACTGTCAGTGCTACACATGCATATTCCAACATACAGGCTTCGGGGCTAAGCACCCTCTTTCTCAATCCTAGAATCGCCCCTGCCAACTGTTGACGACCAGATCCTTATACCACATGATATGTATAGCTGGGCAAGAGAACACATACATGGTTATGGTTACATATATTTGTTCTTTGTCATACAAGAATCAGACATAAGAAAATGCTTTCAAATTTAAATTGCCTGAACACTTTGATTTATCCAAAGCAATAGTTGGTGTTCAGTCACATTACAGCTTCATTCTTTGTGCTTGAGGTAAGCATAACCTTAAAACAAGAACAGCGGTTGGCTGACGTATATGACAGACATTCGTAGCGCCCAATAAACAGCTCTGGACAATCGTAAACCACACCTCCTCTACGAGATAATGAATAGGTAGGTTCCCAGACTAAGGGCGTACTCACACTAGGTTTGTGCCCTAAAGTCTGGTTCGTTTGACCAGTGTGATCGCTGCGTTCCGTACCGGGGTACGGTACGCCAGTACGCTTGGAGGAGGTGGACTCTGGTACTCTCACGGTACGCATGTAAGCACAGAACGTCACTAATGCCGGAATAAACACTAACGTTCCGATTAACAATCGCACGTCTTAAAGAATTCTTTTAATTGTTCAGGAAGAATCCAAATAATCTAACGAAACATGGCGGGTTGTTATGGTAATGAAACGCGCACTTGCGTAAAGATTCTAGAACACAGCAACTCAACCGTGCCCAGATACGGTTCGATTTGCAGTGTGAGTGCAGACCATGGACCAGAGGCAACCGTGCTCTGGTACGGTACGAGTGAATCGTACCTAGTGTGAGTACGCCCTTAGATCCAGGGGCTTTAAAGAGCCATTACAGCCGTGACCCCCAGTACTCCACTGGTACCATGCCAAGCCAGCACCCCCACTGCCATTTACCTAAGACCGAAACCCCAGCTAGTGATTAAAACTCGACAATCCGCTCCCTTCCAAACAGAAGACTTTTCCCCTTCAGTCCCTCTCTCTTTCATCAGTATGCCTAGCTCCACTCACACGGGTCGCAGTCCCCTCCGCTCCCCCGCTGCTCTCCATGTCAGAGGTGCGGAGAGGAAAGATCCAGAAGCTGGCATGCGTCCCCCCACTTAAAAAATAATATGGCTGCACAATGCCACATCACTGACAGTGAGAACACACACACTCTCTCTCACACACACACGCACACACTGGAGCAGCCAGCCAGGTAACGATCGGCTCCGGACGGCAGGATCAATAGGGGCTAGTGCAAGGGGTAGGTAGCAATAAGAGATAGGGGCGCTCCATTGACAAGATGATTGAAATGTAGCTGGCAGACAGAGAGGTCTCTCTCTCTCTTTCGCTTTCTCTTTTCTCTTTTTCTCGCTGTCTCTCTCTCTCTCTGTCTCTCTCTCTCTCTCCGGTTGGCCAGGCACTGCAGACAAAAGAAGACAATGAAGACAGGGGGGAATAAATTACCGGCTGACTGAGTAACTTTTTGGCTGGGATGAGATGCAGCATGTAAGGGCTAGAGGGGGAGAGGGGGAAACAGCCTCACAAAGCTATTCATGAGCCAGAGTAACTGTGTACTTAAGTGTCTGTGTGTGTGTGTGTGTGTGTGTGTGTGTGTGTTTTGTGGACAGTTTGTGAGTGTATGTGTGTGTGTGCGTGTGTGTATATGTGCATGTGTGTGGCTGTGTGTGTATGTCCATGCGCATGCAAGTGTAAGTGTGTGTGTGTGCGTGTGTGTGTGTGTCTGCACGTTTGTCTTTGTGTTTGTGCTGCTGGTGTGCTAAAAGAGGGTGGTTGGCGCAAGAGCAAGCAGGTCAAGCCAAAACGAATGGCTCCTTGGAGCGAAACACACTGTTCCAAGGCATTCACACAGAGACCCCTCGGCGAGCCAAAGCACTGGCAGGTGTTTGACAAACAACCCAATGCTGAGAGGCAGGCTTGGCTCCACTCGGCTTTGCAAATATTGCCACCCATCTCACCCAAACATCTCGCCGCGTTTTATTGGAGACATTTAATGTGTCATTCGTGTTCATACGTCGCTCTCTGAATGGGCACATCTCTATCAGTGCAAAGATGGAGTTTCTTCTACAACGTAGATTCGGTGTCGGCACAGATCAGCTAATGCATCTGGAAGTGTGTGCTAATGAATGCTAATGAGCAAGGCTGCTAGCTCTATTTAGAGCCCCTGTTGCAGGCTTGTGCTAATAGAGGACCCAGGAGGGCACTCACGGAGGAGGGCTCTATCCGTGCTAATTCCTCTGTGCTCTCGCTATAGCGAAACCCTGGCATACACAGAGATGGCTCGCTCACAAAAAATGTATGCCACTCGCTAACTAGAGAAGCCTTGTTAATGATAATAGACTGTTGATTGTTAACAGTGAAATGGGAAGTACCCACTGGCCACACATAGACAGTAACAAACACACTTTACACATCACAAACACGTGTTTAGAAATACACACACACAGACACACACAAATGTACACAGACACATGTGAAGAGATCAGATGCAAAACCCTCGAAGTCCATCTTTATTTAGTTGTCTTTATAATAATTTCCAGGTAATCTCTATGAAAATGCCATTTGAACATTATTATCAAGTAAAAACAAATCAAGCCAAAGCAATCCAGTTCCAGTTGGACTGATAATAAAGTTAATCAAAATTATATCAATATATTTCTGTAAATTTATCACAAATACGCCCCATAGCACTCACATCGATCATCATGAAGTGTTCTGAGAAACTGGTAAAACAACACGTCACTGCGACACTACCTCCATCAGTTCCGCACTTAACACCATAATCCCCCAACACCTGGTGAGCAAACTGGGCCCACGAGGACTGAGCATTCCAATGTGCAACTGGATCCTGGACTTCCTTACGGACAGGCCACAGTCTGTATGGGTGGGGTGCAACACCTCCAGCACCATCCGTCTAAGCACCGGCTCCCCTCAGGGCTGCGTGTTGAGCCCACTGCTCTTCACCCTGATGACCCATGACTGCAGGGCTCACTCTGCCATCAACCACATCATAAAGTTTGCAGACAACACACACAGTGGTGGGTCTAATTAAGGACAATGATGAGTTGGCATACAAGACAGTAAGTGGAACACCTGGTGGGTTGGGGCACCAAAAACAACCTGGACCTGAATGTCAAAAAGACAAAAGAGGTCATTATCAACTTCAGGAAAAACCATCCCACACACACACCCCTCTCCATAGATGGTACTGCCGTGGAAACAGTCAAGACCATCAAGTTTCTGGGGGTGCATATCTCCAGCGACCTCACCTGGGCCCAGCACACATCCCCCCTGCCAAGAAAGCCCTCCAGCGAATGCACTTTCTCAGACGATTAAGGAGAGCCCACCTTTTTCCACGCATTCTTATCACTTTCTAGGGGCACAGTCGAGAGCATCCTGACAAACTGCATCTCCATTTGGCATGAGAGCTGCACTGTCATGGACCTCAAGGCACTCCAGAGAGTGGTGAGAGCCGCTGAGAAGGTTATTAGCACCTCCCTCACTCCCATCAAAGCCATTGGCCAAAACCGGCACTTGTCAAAGACGAAAACAATCATTGCCGACCCCACACATCCCAACCACGGACTGTTTTCCCTTCTGCCCTCTGTTGTATGTTCTTTTGTATGTTCCAGCCAAACACCAACAAGATGGTTAGGGGAGGAGGTGGAGGTTGGTGAGCATGCACAAATGGGTGGGGAGGCAGTCAACAAAGTTCATGTAGTAGCGTGAATTTGAGAGTAGCGTTTTGTTTGGTATTTTAGTATTTATGTGGAACATCAACAGAAGTGACATCTTGCAGGATCTCATAGTGCACCTTTAATAAATATTAATATCTACGGACAACATGCCACAAGCAGAGGGAAAGACAAAGAAGCGCAGCTACACAGACTGCAGTGGAAGTTTTAGTAGGTGAAGTGGAGCACCGTCAAGCTGTTTTGTCTGAAGGCCACAGTATGGGAGTTACTAACACCAAAAAAGGCATGTGGCCAATGTGGTCAATGCTGTGGCTTCCCAAGGCCATACTACAGCAGAATTTTTTTTAAAAAAGTGGTCGGACTTAAAGGTTTAAAGGTCGATGCAAAGAAAAGAATCCTGGCACACAGCCAAAGTATCTGTGCAACAGGCGGGGGAAGGGGAGAAACGGAGCTCACCCTGCTGGATCAAAAAATTACAACATGCATGAAAGCCATAAATGGATAATTAACAAAACTTAGCCTACTGCTTATATTGCAAAAGCATAATATATAACCTAAAAATTTGTATCTATTGCATCAAATAACATGGTATTTTTGACTAGTGCACCAAACAACAATCAACCACGTTTTAGATTTTAAACAGGATTCATTTATAAATGTTGAGTCTGTTACATCTTCGAGGTGCGATGTTATGTTTTTGATACACTTAGATTACTGAACCAATTTTGGGTCATTCTCCCCGTTTCATCCTGGGGTTGCACTTTCTCCTTTTCCCTATTTTTGTGCGTACGCATGGGTCAGAGAGCTTGCATGGAGGTGTGCATATTTTACCGTCAAGTTCACTTTTAATACATACCGAAGCTTGCATACAGTAGAACATGGCGTATGCATTCTTTTGTGCGTACGCATTGCTCATAAATGAAGCCCCAGGAGATTTATCGCTGGACTGTGGGAGTAACAGTGAACTGCAGACCACACCCCCTCATCATGTGACAATGGGTCACATGGATCATCCATTAACATAATTAGCATAGTCAGTGGGTGAGATTGGGATTGAATGGTCATTATGTTCACAACATTGGAGCAGCTAACACCCTCTGGAGCCTGTGAACATAATGACCAATTCAACCTCAATCTCACCCATTGCCTATGCTAATTTGGGAGGGGGGGTGGTAACGTGCTTATAGTGCATGAAGTGAATATGGAGGTGGGGGGTACTAGGGGGTGGATGATGTAAAGGTGATGAATGATGTGGACAACGGGCAGAAGCTATGTGTCTTTCTAGGGGGTTGAGAGGGGCAAACACAATACTTCAAAACATTAACGAGGAGCACCCAGGAGCAACAGGGGCTAGAAAAACTCCCTTGTCTTAGATACCTTGGGCAGATTGATGGCTTAAGGGGCCAACCCAACTGCCGGGGGTAACAATACATTCAAGATTCAAGGATTTTATTTGTCACATAGGCCTACATTGATATACTATTGGACAACATGTAGTGAAATTGCATAAATTAGTAAAAGACAGATAGGCTAGACAACAAAAAGAAAATAAATAAAAGTTAATAAAATAAAAGAAGAAAATAAATGAAGGCATGAAAAAAGTCCATAGTGTGATTAGGATCAGCTTGCCAGACTTGGCTTGCGGGAGGGAGGAGATGTGATGTTGCGCACGAAGCAATCATCTCAACCAAGGTGGCCATGGAGGTAGCAGCACTGCTCACCAGTGTGGGCTCGGCCAGATGTGGTATGTGTAGTATCCAGAGAAAGTGACCTCGCAATTGCGCATCAGAGACCACCGCACTGTCAAAACGATCAGTTTTGACCATAACATGGCAGGGCTTCCTCCTAATGTCATTAGCAGTCAATTCTAAAATAGGAGCTACATAGCTTGGTAGTATGTAAACTCAAAAACTAAGCAAGATAGAGGTACTTGGCCCACCACCTATTCCTAATTTTGTACCAAGTGTCTTGAAAATCAGACCCACAGTTTCTGCAGTATCCTGCTTACAGATAAACACATCCTCCTAGACTGATGTGTTCAATTTACATCATTGTGATTAAGAGTTTGTGTGTGTGTGTGTATGTGTGTGTGTGAGAGAGAGTGTGTGTGAGTAATAGTCCTCAGTTGACCTGAAATTGAAAATAAGTTTTTATTAGTCAAAACCAAAGCACAGCCCTCCCCTCTCTTAGGTTCTCCAGCTGATTTCTGGCAGCTCCACTATGTTCCTCTGAATGCCACCAAGACCTTCCTGGTTGAGTTTGAGGCCCGCAAAGGAACAGGGGAGTCCAGCGGAGGCTTCTCTGTGGATGACATCAACCTGTCAGAGACTGAATGCCCTAAGACATGGCAGATCAGGAACCTGGAACAATTTCTGAACTCCACTACACCTGGAACATTTATATACAGTCCAAAATACTACACCAGTGATGGCTATAGATATTTTAGGGTATGCTAAGACAAGACATATATGGTATAGAGCCACATATCTCTGTATTTATTCGTCTGGTGTCTGGGGATTTTGATGACCAACTTCAGTGGCCTCTGAACTGGAGACAGATGTCT
>JAVQKI010118755.1:0-12966 GCA_036025975.1 Nematalosa erebi
AGGACATAGACTGGTAGCAGAAATATTTCAACATTGGTAGATGACTAAACCAAGCCTGTATCCACTGTAATTTCTTGTTTACCATAAACACAAACAATGTCACTACGTCCCCCTTTTTGGGAATGACACTAATATCCATGGCTGAGTTTCTTCTAGTTCAAAAAGGATGAGTGAGGATAACACATCAGAACTAGAAAATTCAAGACTGTGCAACTCAAAGGTTTCACATAGTGTATGGTCCTAAGCGCACACAATATATATTATTGGAACACCATTAGGAGTGAAAGTAACAGAATGTTTCTATTGATAAGCGACAGACTCACCTGGAACTTGAACGGGCTTCTTCTGCTTGCTCTACCACAGAAGGGTTGAGCTCTTCAGTTGGAGTTCGGAACTCTAGTTCACCTTGAGGAGAGTCGAGGGCCGGAATTGGTCTGCCAGGTCAACATGTTTGAGAGAGAGGGAGAGAGACAAATACGGAAGAGGGAGGGAACAAACTGGGTGTTATTACAGTATCGCTACAGTAGAACTAATTATGATCTAATACGTAATCTGATAAGAACCTGGATGGTGACGGACGTTTGTTTAAACTTATCAATTCTACAGTAAGTGATGTAAGGCTGACTAACCATCTATATTTCCCTGCTGCTGGTATATGTGAATCAAGCTCTGCGGTCCCCAAACAGAGCAGCACCCTGTGTATGTGTGTGTGTGTGTGTGTGTGAGAGAGAGAGTTTGTGTACGGATGCTTGTGTGTTCAGAATAATAGGCCCATTCAAATCCTGATGGGGCACAAGTTGATGTCAGACTTGATGTCACCCTCACAGATATAATGGCTTGCAGTGGTTCTTCTTCAATTTCCATTCAAATGTAATGGTCATCTGGTCTGTGTTTGTGGGCCTCATTCATATTTAAACTTTCACATCTGATGTGCTGACATAATCACTCCGAACACACGTCAGATAACCATGCCTGGAACTAATTTACAACTCTTTAAGTGATACTCTGCTAAACATTCAACAGATGTGAGCATGTGTTTGTGTGTGTGTGTGTTTGCTATTTGGGTGCGGTGAGCAAACAGTGCTCAAATCCAGGTAACTCAGCTAATGTTGCTAAAAATACTCAAGCCGAGTATTTCACTTCACTTTGCTTTGTTATCCCCTGTCAAAGGAGGCTTGGGACAAATGTCTTCCAGGCTTCAGAATATATGTGTAGTGCTGGATTTGTAGGTGAAGGTTGTGCAAATACCTGATTACAAGTATTTTACTAGTTCACCCAATCAGATTGCTTGATATTGAGCGCTGGGTATAAACATGTTTGGCTTGATAGCTCGCCGTGGTCATAGGATGCCGACAGCAGAGATCACATACGAGTGATGTTTGCTGGCACCCCCTATGGATAAGGGGGAATGACCTTAGTTCTACAAATGAATTGGAGGAGATAGGGAAGCTTTGAAACGCCGGGGTAGGTGGGCAGGTAAGGAGGATTAAATCTCCTTCAAATTGAAGTGGGTTGAGTGATGGCTGTCAATCAATCCTTTTGGCCTCCTCCTGAACTATGTTTAACAAACAACATTTAAAGCGATAAGGAAAAGCATGCTGTACCATGTAGAAATGTGCTCTACTCTGGGTTGCTATGTTACACAGAGAGCTACTCTGCTCCTAATAGTTTTTTTGCCCACTCTGTGTTCACCCTGCACGGTGACTCATCTGTGATTAGGCAATATTGACCTTTTAATGCTATTGCAATGTTGAGAGTAATTCATGAACACTGAATAGAAATGACATTTCCTTGACACGTGAAACAGGATGGCAAAACATGGAAAGCATTTGGGGTTTTGATCTCTGGAGCTATTTTCTGCTGCTGTGTGGGAACGTGAATCTGCTTGCTTCTTTTACGCCCAGGCCTCAGCTCCTATAAACAGCGATTCTTTAAACAGCTTCATGGATCAGATACACCACACTCATTTTTAAGCCTCACCACTCAAACACACACCCACTCGCTCACATGTCCACACACATACACACACATTCACACCAACACACTCTCCCTCATGTACATACTGTATACACAAACACGCACACACACACACACACACAAGCGTGGTGTGTGGGTACCTGCTTGTAGCGCTTTTCTGGGAGTGGCCTGCTGCTGCTGTGTGGTCCTGGTCTGCTTGTGACTGCTGGGCTGCGGCGTCTCTGAGCGCCCTCAGCCAGTCTGTGCCGCCACACGGCTCCACGGCTCTCTGGCTCTCCGGCTCAGCGCCTCCCACCGCAGCCCTGAGATCTGGAGCGGAGACTGGAGCCGAAGCAGAGGCGTGTATGCTGTCAGAGCCACTGTTTACAATCACATCTTTGATAACAGGGGCAGAATTTGCGTTGTCATTTGAGGTTTTAGCTTTGCTATCGCCGGAGTTTGGCACTGGACCATAGGATTCAGTGGACAGAGCACTTTCTCGTAGCATTTCAATGAAGGATTTGGTGGGTCCTTGATTCAGCTCAGACTTGGAGTCAGAATTCACAGCAGTGGCAGAGCTTTCTAAGGTACCTGTTGCCAACGAAACTGCCTGACTGATGTCAGGGATTTCAAGAATGGCCTTTGAAGCAGGAGAGACGTCTGTGACAAGTTTCTTATCCACTTGACCGCCTTCAACCATGACAGCTTGGCATGACGCAGCATCCTCTAGTTTCACAGGCAGTCCTGCTTTTTCCTCCACTGTCTCAACAAGATGACAAACAGAGGGCCCTCTCTGCCTATTATCTTGTGAGGGAATATCCCCATGGCTGGACGACACTGAGTCACTGGCGAGGGCATTTTCAGTTGGATTTACGAGTTTCCTGTTTTCGTCCGGCTTATCACCATCCTCCTCGTGCCTCTGCCCCATCTCTTCCTTCCTGCTCTCGCTCGCCTTTGGAGTGCTATTCCTAGCCTCCTCGGCCTCCTTGGCACTGGCTTGCTGTTTGATGTTGGAGCTCGGGCTGTCGCTCTGTGCTTTGGGGAGCTTGTGTGCGGAACCAGCAGCTGTGTTTTCCACCAGGTCCCCCACGTCTGCTTTCTCGGTCAGGGGTGGAGGGATTGATGCGTCCTCCACCCCCTGCTGCTCCAGATTTGCTGTAACACTTTCATTCTGCTGTGTGGGAGCTGCTGACGCCTCTGAAGACTCAGTGTGACAGGCCTGTAGGTCTGCAGTAGACTTCTCTTTATTTGAGCTTTTTGTGTTTGTGTCGGTTCCCTCAGTGAGAGCACTCTCAGCTTTGCCTCCCAAGACTGGGTGCTGGGGAGCCTCACTCAGGGAGACAGAACATGGGTCAGCGGGGGGTCGGGTGGGAGCCGCTTTCTGCTGATCAGGTTCAAAGGTTATGGGAACAGAGGCCACTTGTGTTGTGTCAGAGGCCTGACTGACGTGGCTGTTGCTGTGGCTGTGGGTGTCTTGAATGAATAGCTGTTGCTCCTTGGTTTGAAGCTGTGGTTCATTCTGAGCAGCGCTGCTGTTTACGTCGGGAGAGCTGGCGTCTCTCAGAGACAACACAGTGGCCTTATTCGGGTAAGGTATGTGTGTCTCCTCATTCTTTGTCTTGCCTGACTGGGATAAATCAGCACACACCGCAGGTTCACTGTCACCTCCTAGTGACACAGAGGCAGCAGTGTTTTCTTGCCACTCCGGCTTGACCTCTTGACCCCCATTAAATGTTGCTGTGACCTTTAATTTCTGACCCACCTCTGTCTCGCCTGCTTTGACATCACTGGAGCCTTTCTCACCCATGTGAGATGAGAGATCGCTGTTCACTGCGCATGTGGAAACAGGGAGTGACATAATCTGTGGCAGCCCACCTACATCTTTTTCCTGTGGCCTTTCACACTCCTCTTTCTCACCTTCCGTGGTGTTTTCATCTGAGGGCCGGGGCTCAACCTGTTCCAGCAGCTCCTTCGAATGTTTCTCGCAGTCCCTGGTGCTCTCAGGCCCTGATGTTTCTCCAAATTGCTGCATTGAAGTTTGGAAGTCACCCAGTGCAGGACACACACTTTCACACTCCACTGGTCCACCACCTGACACTCCTGCTGGGTTGCTACTCTGAAGCTCTGGCTTCTTCGGTTGATCCTGCTGCTGCTGCCTCTCCTCTTGTTGTACTTGGGGCTGAGCATCGCTCCGTAGCACACGTGCCGAGTCGGCTTCGCTTGGGGCTTTGTCTGAGCTAATCGCTTCGGGTGACTCTGAGGAGGAGAGGCTCTGATCTGAGGATGGATGAGCAGACCTGTTTAAGTCCCCGTTTCGGCTGACTGTCCGCTCAGCCAAGTTGGAGTCTGCCTGCGCAGCACTGGTGTCAGACAGCCATTTGCTTTCTTCACTTTTCTCTGAAGTCAGCAAGTCTCGCCGTTCCTCTTCAGTGTTTATATTTCCGTCACTCTCAAAACTTTTAAGCATTTTCTCCTGTTTCTGCATTTGCGTTTCAACGCTACGGTCTCCTTCGCTTGTGTCAACCTCTTGTTGCTTTTCCAACATGTTAGTTTTCTCCTGTGCGTCTCCCAGCCCCTGTGCTGATTTAAACTTTTCTCCCTCAAAATCATTCACGGTCTGCATTCGTTTATTCTCACAACCCTCCTGCTTGTGTTCAGACTGAACGATTTGAACATGCTTCACTTTGAGTCGTTGTGTTTGTGTTGCTTCCTCTCCCATATGGCTCTGCAGGTTTTCCTCCTGTTCTCCTTTCTCTTGCTGTGTGTCTATTTTTCCAGTTTCTTTGTTGACGCTGGAGGCCACAGAAGTTGGTTGCTTAGTGCTGATGTCATGACTGCTATCGATGAGGTCACCCTTAATAGACTGGTCAGCTTGGCCTGGAATATTAACCATACTCTGTTCTTTCACCTGGCTCTCTGTAATGGCTCTGTCTGAAGAAACAGATGAAGGGGTGTTAAGTAATTTGCCATCAGATGAGTTCTCAGAAATGCTTACTTTCACCGAGGAGGCCTGCTCATCTTCGAGTGCTTTCGCTGCGCTGTCAGGTTTTGTGTCTGGGCCACTGACCCGTGGTATGCTCCCAGCGGATACAGTGAGTGCGTCTTCAGCCTGACTGTTGTCAGGGAGTGTGGGCTGAGTGAGTGCAGTGACTAAGTCTTCAGATGAACTGTTATTAGGGAGTGACACGTTCTCACTGGTGGCTTCTGACCACTGACTTCCTGTGTCACACGCCAACTTCACGCTATCACCCCTTGACAAACTTGCACACGATCTTATCTCCTCAGCTTTACTGCTGCTTGTAGATAAGACTGGCATTGCAGAGTGAGAATCTCTCTCCTCTGATACATAATTCACAGGTGGAAAAAGAGCATCAGCAGCGATTTGTTCCTTTCCCCCCTGTCTTTGTGCCAAGTCATAATCCCTGGCACTCCCGTCGGTTGGATCCGCACTCATAACGCTGTGCGTCATCGGAGCTACATCCTGCGTCTCCCCAGTGTGTGATGGGCCATTAGATGCAGTGGAGCTGAGGAGTGGTCCCCCGTTCCCCTCCTCCTCCTCCTCCTCCTCCTCCTTCCTGCTGCTTGTGATATCACACTCGTTTACAAGCTCCCGGTGACTCAGCATGGGGCCTGGAGGCTTCAGAACAATGATAGGCACAGATACTGGCTCAGTCTCCACAGCAGCCATGGGAGAGTAGTCTGCAGAGGACTGGGGAAGATTCTGCGCAGTTCCCTTAACAGCCCCTTGGATTGGTTCAGTTTGAGGCAGAGGGTCAGGTTTTAGCATAGGCTGGCTGACTGCATTGTCTGGCTTTATTGGATCCATCCTATCAGTGGTAATGACCATCGTTTCCAATTTGTCTGAGGACACATGTAGTTTGTCAGGAGTCACCTCTACTGAGGGTAGCTGAGCCAGGGGAGCATCTGGTGAAATTCTGAGAGCATCACCTGTCGAGGTACTTTCCGTGGTGGTATCAACAGCAATGGAGACAGACTGTAAATCACACTTATCAGACTCTAAATCAGCAACGGCCGTTTCCGCTGGCACCACTGTTGATGACTCTGAAGCTGGATTCTCGTTTAATTGATTGCTGGCCAAACTACCAGAAACATCCATGTGTTTAAAATCTTTCTTTTGAAGCTCCACCAGGCTTTCAGCATCAGCACATATAGTTTTGATGTCGTTTTCTGCTAGCTTACCATTAATCAAGGTCTCATTATCTACTTTTTGATGGATTTCTTCATTTTGCCTAATCAGACTGTCTGTGTCAATGCCATTTTTTCTTTCTTCATGGATTTCTTTTTTATCATAAGCATTCACTAAGCCATCAGTGTCTCCTGCATTTTGGAAGACTTCTCCTACAACATGATCATTTACCAACAGAACAGCATCAGCTGCTTCCTCTCTCTGCACATTGCTATTAATTAAACATACAGGATCACCTTCACCTTCATATTTGCCTCCTCCTCTATCTTGGCATGCTGTATCACCTTTGCTAACGCTGTGTTTTGCAACAGCTATAGGGTCAGCTGTCACGTCACCCTTGACCCCTGTGACCTCCGACCTCTGACCTTCATTAGCACCATCCTGGGAGGAGTCAGCGTTTTGACTTTCGTCTTTGAGTGAAACATCGACGCACACTTCCTGACTTCCTTTGTCCTTAGAAGCAGGCAAGGCTGCATCCGGTGCCTCTCCAGGCTTTTCAGCAGAGGAAGCTGACTCTGCTGCCTGCTTGCCTGACTCCTGGCTGGGTTCAGTAAGACTGGCGCTCTCTGCTTTACCTCCAAGCTGCTTCTCTTTCTCTGCTGCTTCAGGCTCTTCTTCTGCATGGCTGTCTGGTTTGGATTCCTTTTGCTTCGTGGGACTCTCACCTGCAGTTTGCGGGGGCTGTGTTTGAGGGGCCGTCTCGGGCTTCTTCAACCCAAAGTAGTCCTTCAAGCCGAAGGCAGTTTCTGTCACGGGGTGGTGCAAGCTCTCGTGCACCGTCAGCGGAGGGAGGGAAGCACAGACGGTCAGAGAATCGTTTGTGACGCTGGGCATAACGTGCAAGCATCTCTCGTCTTTTGCTTTCAATATGTTCCCTACACTGCTGTAGCTGCCAATAGCCTCCCACATGCTTTCCTGAGACTCACCAGACTGTGGCGCTATTGACGTAGTGCTCTCGTGAGGTTGTGAGCTCCCGGCGTCAGGCAGTGGCGGGTTCCGAGGCTGATCTACCTGTTGCTGGCTGGCACCGACTGAAGAAGCCCTCTGTGTTGCAGCCTCCTCTGTGGGTGGCAAAGCAGCACTGAATGCCCCCTCCTTTTCTGCTGTTGCATTCAGGCACTGATTTAGCTCAGCCTCTCTCTCCCCCTCGCCTTCTTTTTTCTGCAAATCGGCAGAGTTTGTTTGAGCCGCGGAAGGCAGAGAGTGATTGGTGAAGTCCAAGCTGCCTGCGGCACTGGCTGCCAGAGGAGGAAGAGAGTCCTGTTCGGCGGAGATGAGAGCGATGAGCTCACCGCTGCTTTGATCGGGGTGGCGATGGTGGTGGTGGTGCGCTGATTCAGCCTGTGGCTCTGTGGCAGTGTCGCGGAGCGGACACCTCTCAGTCTCTGTCTCCGCCTTTGTCGTCGTCAGTGACACCCCACCGGACGGACCCGCTGCTCGCTGTCTGAGTGAAGTCTGTGCTCCACCTCCTCTCTGCTCCCCCCTCTCTTTCTCCTCCTCCTCCTCCTGCTTTTTTGTCACTCTCTCTCCCTCCCTCTCTCCCTCTCTCTCCAATCTTCCAGTGCTATCTTCCTGACTGGCGTGTCCCTTTTGAATCCCTGGAGGACCACTGAAGGCGCTGGTGAGAATCTGATCTTCCGTCGGGGATGATTTGGTCTCTGCTTCCTCAGCTGGTAAGAGAGCGTCTGCCCCTGGGGAGCTGTTTGTTGGCTGTCCCCCTCCTTTCTCCTCACTCTCCACAGAGTTCTGTGGCATTTCGCTGCTACCGCTACCTCTTTTATTAGTACTCCTACAGCTATTGCTGCTGCTGCTGTTACAGGCAGTGCCAAGAGCGGTTTCCTTCTCTTCCACTCTCAATGCAGGTGAGCAATTTATCTGCGGGTAGATTAACGAGGGCTCCGGCTGCTTGACAGGGTGGCTTTTACTCTCCTCCCTTTCTTCTGTCGAGATCACAGGCTCGCACGACTCACTGAGAGACAAAGCTCTGGCTGCTGTCTCTGTATCCACCACTGCTTTCAGGGTTGCCTCCGTTTTGCTCAGATCGCCTCTCGCCTTCTCTCTTCGCTCTCCCTTACTTTCTATCATTTCTGGCATCGTGGGTGTTGTCAGTGGCAACGCAGCGGAATAAGCAGTAGCCCGCACAGGAACCTCATCAAGGGCGCTCTCTTCCTCATTCTCCACCTCTCCCACAGTGGACTGAACCGGGAGGAGGGTTTGCTGGTCCAGAGAGAGCGTTTGCTCTTTAATCAGAGTCGATTTTTTTCCCTGCTCTACTTTCAGCTGGTCGGGTGGGATAATAGCACTGCTTTCCGCCTGGTTATCACTGAGTGCTTCTTGTGGGTGAGTTAAAGGGGCTTCATCTTTGGTGAGTGCTTGCTCTTGCTTATTGGATCCTATTCTCTCCTGATTCAATGCAAATGCTTTACATTGGTCTTGTTGAAGTGTTTCAACCTGACACTGACTGTCTGTTTTTCCCTCATGGGTGTCTGACTCATCTTTTGACTTTACAGGAAGTGTGGCCGTGCTCTGATTTGTCGGACATGTCAATGGCTGTGATCCCTCAGGAGAGTCACATTCATCGGCAGCTCGGGGGCAGCTCCGATCAATCGCCTCAGCCTCGGTGGCAGATGTCTCTACAGCACTGTTGTCATCCTCCACCCCTGCTATTGACTGTTTGAGACAGGGTGTGGTTTCCGGCTCTGATATGTTTGCCTGAGACCCATCTGTCTGGCTGTGGTCAGCTGGCAGCTTCTGACCAGGAGCAACGGCCAATGAGGGGGCAGGTGAACTCTCGGAGAGAGTAAGATGAGCCTCTGTGGTTGTGGATGGGGGACAGATGTCTCCCTCCCTCTTGGGACTCAGCTGTTCATCTAAATCTGACCCGGACGTTGCCCCGGGGGACTGTGTGAGGGCTCCGGGTAATTTGTTGTCTTTTGTCTGATCGTTGCGTGTTTGTGTCGGCGCATGCTGTGTCTGCGTCTTGGCCTGTGAGTGCGTCTGATCGTCGACACGTGTGTCTAAGCATGGGGCTGAGTCAGTGGGGGAGGCTGTCTCTGGTGCTGTCACTGAGCACGGGGCTCTTTCTGAGCGCTCCTTTAACTCAGTATGTGACAGCTTACGCTCCACTGGTGTGTCATCTTTCTCTGGAGCCTTAACTGAATCTGACTCTTTCTCAATCTTTGTGTTCTGTAAAATGCTGACTTCTGCTGGCACAAACTCTGGGTTAAACCCTGTACAGGCCTCACTGCCTACACTTCTCTGCATAGACTCCTCTTTTTCCTCTGGTGTTGCCCGAGGTCCACCTGTTTTTGCAGGAAGTTTTGAATCGTGCGTTTGCA
Source organism: Nematalosa erebi (assembly GCA_036025975.1). Taxonomy (NCBI): domain Eukaryota; kingdom Metazoa; phylum Chordata; class Actinopteri; order Clupeiformes; family Clupeidae; genus Nematalosa; species Nematalosa erebi. Next base: position 9,502 of record JAVQKI010118755.1, read on the forward strand.
TTCTGTCTGATGCATTGCTATGGGGCTGTACTTGAGTCTCTGTCAGTAAACAAATATCTGTTTGTTCCTGTTTCAATACTGTATTTGTTTCAGCCTCTGATCCCATCTCAGTCCCTGTCAGACAGGCTGCCCCTTGTTTTAATGCAGCTTCAGTCACCTTTGAATCATTAGGCTCTTTGTCCAGTTCACCACCATTATTATTGCCCAAAATGTAGCTTTTGAAACTGAAATTGACTAGCTCCTCCTGCCCAGTGGCTCCGCCGCTTGACTGAGTTCCACTGTTTCCTTGGAGATCAGCCTCAGGCTCCGGCTGGGCTGCTGCCACCCTCTGACTCGCACCTTTCTTCTTCCTTCTCCTTTTCTTCCCTTCCTTTTTAGTCGAGGCCTCGGACGGCGGATACCTGCCAGCGGCCTGGCCGGGCCCCGCTGTGTCTGTTTGGCAGGACATACCGAGCGAGGCCATTTGCTGCTCGCATTCCTGGAAGGCGGCTTGAAGCTCCAAGTTGATTTGCTCAGACGAGGACAGGGGCGGGGCAGGCTGCTGTTGCTCTGGAGGCAAAGGAGGAGGAGGGGAGTGGGTCTGGGTCTGTGGTGGGGGGCTGTTGCTGAGAACTGGGTCACCCTCTGGGCTTCTGATCCAGGACAGAGCAGCACCGAGAGAGGTCGTTGGGGACAAGAGTTAGCATCAGGCTAATGCTAATGGTCAAGGCACCAAAACACACACACACACACAGCAATCTGAAACTGCCCTGCCTCCCCCCACACTGTGAAGACAGGGGCAGTACTGCCTCATGCTTAGCCACTCTACTGCCACACCCATACTGCGAAGATGGGACAAGAGAGCCTCATGCAGAAACACTACAAAGCAATCCACCGCAATCTCTTGCTGTTGGGAAACTCTTGAGTAGTGCAAGAGCATCATGCAGACACACTCTATTGCAGATCCACATACGTTACATCACAGCATCACTGCAAACTCACTCTCATCGGAGGTAAGGGCCAGACCACATCGTTGATACACACACACACACTTGAGCAGCCATAAAAGCAGATATTATACAGTCTATTCTTTCCCCTTTTTCTCTGTTTCAAAGTACAAACCCATCACAAATATACAGTCATTTTCTCTCTCAAACACACAGACATTAAATACCCATAAAATGTCGCAGACACACAGATGTTACGTGGATCAGGGTCAATGCTCCCCCAATCCATCACTAACCCTAATGGGAAATCTAGACAAACAGATTGGCCATTTAGCTCTCTCAGGCACCTAAAAAGCTCTCTCTCTCTCTCTCTCTCTCTCTCTCTCCCTCTCTCTCTCTCACACACACACACACACAGACACACACACACACACTAAAGCTCAGTTAATGGGAGAATCAACTGTGCTGTTAGAGACAGGTGCAGAATTATAACTGCTGAGTCACAATGCAAATCTAACAAGCAGGGCCTCTATGTTGCTTTATTAGTTTTCAAGAGAAGTAAATATACAGTAGCACACAACAGGCCTCCATTTTGTGACAACACAGATTTACCTACAGCATATTTGTATGTCACTCCCAAACCAAGGGTATCATTCATGCCCAACCGCAAATGGAAACACACTTAAAAAATCATTACCCAAGCAGGTCTCTAATTGGACGATATGTTGTCCATGTGACCTGTCTTTCAGAGTTCCTTCGCAACACAACCTCTACCCTGACAACAACCACACAATGCCACACCACACCCATACCCGCCGGTCTAAATCCTTAACTGATCCCTGCACACATGAAAGACTGTAACTCACTCTGTTTTGTTTTCTTTCTGTCTAAATGGCTTTAATGACATACTAGGGCAACTGCAGGGAAGAGGAAGAGATAAAGAGAGGTAGAGAGGTAGTGACAGAGAGAGAGAGAGAGACAGAGAGAGAGAGAGAACTGATGGAAAAGAGAGATGTATACAGAAGAGCAATAAAGAGCGAATAGAAGAACGAAGAGGGAAAAAAACAGGAAGAGAGGGATAAGGAGAGAAAAAAGGAGAAGGGGGGGGGGGGGGTAGGGTTCAGCTCTTACTGCAGCCTGTTTGCCAGGCTAGGGGCAGACCAAGGCCTCTTGGCACACACACACACACACACACACACACACACACACACACACACACACACAAACACACACCTCCAAACAGCACAGATTCAGCAGGTCCCCACTGCACCACAGGCCCCTGGCACACCAAACCTTTTTCTTCACATTGTAACTCTTTCTCAACTTCTCAATCTCTCTTGCTTTCGACATTCTAAAATTGATCTCCCTTTCTCTCTCTCTATCTTTTTTTCTCCACTTGTGAGCTATTTTCTCTAACTGTAACGCCCAATTATGTAATTTCTCTTGCCACTGTAAACCTAATTCTGAGAATCCAATGGGTGTGTGCTGAGGCTACATACATTTATCAACATACAGTACCAAAATATACTGCAAAAATATATAACACACACAGGCACAAACACACACACACACACACACACACACACACACACACACACACACACACACACACACACACACACATAAACAAATATACAGCAGCTGCACTCCACATGGGGAGTCCCCTGGATCAAACACCTGGGCTATACACTCCCTCTTTGTTTGCACTGATATCATGAAAACGGCTTTAAAACTTCCTCACCTTGCTCACCTAAACCTCCTGCTTTGTGGGCACTGTTCCATAAACCACAGCAGCCGTTAAATACACTGGGCTAAGGTGGACGTAGCCCTGGTTTCCAAAGCTGAGGAGAGTTATAGCATTACAAGCCAAACACTAAGCAAGCAGCCGGGTGAGCAGGCAGGCCCTGTCTGTTTCCACAGACGTTCGTTTATGCCGGCTGCCATGGTGATCAACAACTTTTTTTTCCTGAAGCTCGCTAGGTCCGCTCTGCTCTGGCGCGCATACTGAAGCCAGGTTAACCACACTGCAAAAGCCACTCAGCAAAGTCAGGCATGGATGTTAGAGACGGCAGCCAGGTCAGGTAAAGGAGGTCAACAGTCGACAGCAAAATCACAGAAACAGCCTGAAAGCCTGAAAGCAACCTTGTACTTCAGACGACAGAGAGCAGTCAAACCATTCCTCCAGACAGCACACTATAAGGTACACATCAAGGTGTCCTTACTCACAAACCACTGCAAATCATTGCACTCAATGCATACGTCCTGAACACAAAGAGAAAGAGAAGGAGAGAGATGTGTGGCCACCGCGATCACGATGTATGTAATATTCATTACTGGAAAGCTGGACAATTTTGACAACAAGGATTAACAAAAAAAACATGAGGAAATAAAAACTAAACATGGTTAAATGACTCCACTGCATGGCATGTGTTTAAAGGAGAACTCCAGCACATTCAACCCATATTTCTGTTGTGCAAGGGCCTTGCATACTTTTGTTTGGTGCATAAATTATGAAAAAACATCAAAAAATGAGCCTGCT
>JAVQKI010119041.1:0-17006 GCA_036025975.1 Nematalosa erebi
ATTCTATCGAATGAACCACAATCTTTGATGAAAATACAGAAGTGCCGGGACTGTGTTCCGGTGCGTTCCGGTCCACTTCAAAGTGCAGGAACGCATATGATGAAAATACAGAAGTGCCAGAACGCAGTTCCGGTGCGTTCCGGCCCACTTTAAGCACTGCTTATAGTTGTTGACTGAAGGGATTGTTTGCTGACATTAACATTAGCGATGGATAACGTGACGGCGCCGGTGCACCTTTACTTGACCATGTTGGCTGAATGAAAGATAAGTTGAGTTATCCCGTTGGTCAAAGCAAGATCGGGGGCCTATACTACGAACGGAGGTTAACCTACCCAGATGTAACCCAGGGTTAACTTATCAAACCGGGTTTGACAAACCCTGGTTCTCTCAAGTGGTGTTAATCGGTACTATGACGCTGATTAAGAAGTTGATTTGTTGAACCGGTGTTAACCTACTTGGAGTATGTGCGCTTTCACATAAAATGGGCGGGTTTGCAGCGCAAGTCACCTCTTTCAATGATGGCGCGAGCCCCTTATTTCACCGATGAGAAAGCAACAATCATCCTTCACAGCATATGAAGAGTTTAAAGACCATCCTTACTGAAAAATCTAATACAGCGGCTGCCAACAAAGCCCGAGAAACCTGCTAGCAACATATTGCTGATCGTGTAAATGTGTAAGTAAGGTTTTTATTTTTCACGTTCCGTAAATATGTTATGGAGGATGAATAACTTGCGAAATGTCTGGAATGTGTTTAAGTAATTGAATTGCGTATTTGGAGTTGTAGCGTAAATTGCCATGGCAGCATAGCTCGGTTAAAACCTATCCACCTTTCGTAGCACGGGTTAATCTGGAAGTTACGCCACACGTGATCAAGTTACTCTCGAAGTTACCCCGATAAACCAGTGACCCCGCTTCGTAGTACAGGCCCCAGGAGACTACTGAGAATGTAAACAACAACAACAACAACAGAACAATGATGTAAGACAGTAAATAGCAAGAGTCACTTTATGTTCTACTGGCTCCATATATAGTCACTTGTATTCCACTTTGCGCTTGAGGTGTATTGTGTGTTAGGCTATGCTGATGTGGGCGGTTACCTGCAGTAGAACAGCAGTGAGGTCATCCTCTGGGCCAATGACTGGCAGCTGAGTGCTGCTTCTCATCTTCACAGAGCCATGGGGCGTCTCCACGGTAACCTTAGCCTTGCTCACCTCTGCAGCATCTGCACACAGACGGAAACACTCATGACTTACAGGGGACACGCTGATGCGCTCTCAGATATACCATACACTACAGAAAACACATACACGCACACACACACACACAAATCACAACCCCACCACACACCACTCCACCTTTAACAATACAATTCTGTCGTGGGCAATTGGTGATGCTGAAATAATACTGTAGCTGAAATGGCAACCGTCTTCACTGGACAGTTACAGCTGTTATGGTAGTTGTCCAACATCAGGTAAGTTGCAGCAGCCTGAGGTAGCTTGTGCTATGGTATCCAATGATGCACTGGACTCACAGCATGTGCTATGCTAATTTGAGAGGGGCTAGTTGCCCAGAGGTTCCAGAGGCTTAACAAAACACACTTACCAGTGCGGGGAGGGAGTGAGGCGCTGAGCAGGGAGTGGAAAGTGTGCCCCCCGGTGGCTCCTCGCTCATGCTGCACCTCCACCAGATGGGCCATGTAGTCTGAACACAGCACAGACACAGAGAGAGTGAGAGAGAGAGAGAGAGAGGGTGGGGGTGAGAGGGAGAGGGGGGCAGAGAGAATAAGATGGGGAGAAAGGGAGGAGCAGAGGGATGGGGGGGGGGGGTCAAGAGAGTTTGAGAGAGCAGAAAGAGAGAAGGGGAAATCCAGAAGAGGAGAAGAGAGAGAAGTCATTGACATGCAAGCCCACCACAAGGCAGGCCACTGGTGCTGGTGCCCAGCTGGAGGGACCCAGCAGGACGCTCCGACATCAGAAAAACACAGTCCACCAGCAGAGAGCTAAGCCTCCAGCCAACTCCCAAAGCCTGAAATAGGGACCACTTCAAAGATGAGCTTTCCACTGGCATGCACATGAAGATCCCAAACACATTAGCAAGAACATTCTACCAAAACGCATCAACATGAGCTGGAAAATGAGCCTAACTTTGAACTGGCAAATACAACATGATATTACTGCTTTTCATGGTATTCTCATTATTTCGTCACCTTGCTAAGATAATCGCCTAAGTAATTTTTTGCCCAAATCACCAAGAAACGTATTTTAGGCCATTTTTTGTGATTCCTGAAAAACCTGAAAAAAAAAAAAGACTTCGGCGATTATTTTAGCAAGGTGACGATTTTGCACACTGGTCAGAAGAGTGGCGTTGCATGTGGAGAGCCTCACTCTTGTCCATGATGTTCTGCTCCAGAGACTGGGGATCGTGGGACACGGCCTGGTCCAGGTACTGCAGCAGTTTGCTCATGCTGGACACGGGGATGCCAAAGGACTGCACAAACAGCAGGAGCTGCTGAGGCTCCAGGTCCTGCAGGGCTGGACACACAGCACAGACAAAACAGGCTAAACGCCATGGCACACACACACTAACACACACACCAACACACACACACACACACACCAGTCCTCTCCTATGCGCTCGAAGTGTTACTTCCTTTTGTGTTTGCGCTCACAGACATTTTAGTTTGTCTGTGATGGGAAGGTGAGGGTGTAGTGTAGAAACTGGACAGAAATAAATTAAATGTAATGGACAAACAGACCAGGACTCGGCACATGACCCCTACTGGCCTGGAGGATGTGGTACAGGGCACTAATGCCATTGCTGGCTTTAATGTGGTGTGTGTCAATTACAACTTTACACAACACACTATGGACAGAATAGTCTCACACTTACATTGCCTTTATAGTCAGATTCCTACCTGCATCAACCAATCGCGAGACCTCTGAGCGAATCATCCTCAGCTTTAACCAATCGGGTAGCAGAAGGGCTTCTTCTGACGTGTCCACCAGGAAAGCAGTTGGGAGAGGCTTCTTGTCAGGGAACCAGATGTCCAGGAGGTTGTAGAAATCGCCATCGCCTTCGCCTTTGGGTGGTCCCAGCGTGAGCAGTATGACCATGGCATGAACCACCAGTATGTGCATGGTGGCCGTCTCCCCAGTGGTCCACCGCAGAAACACCTGATCCTGAGACTCCGACTGTCACAACCATTCAACAAACAAGAGCAAGAGAAAGACAAAAAAGGCTTTGAAATTTAAACACTGCTAACAGCTCACTTTAACACATCTCCTTGATAGACAGTTGATTAGCTGTTAGCTCAGTAGACTAATTTCATGAAAACATTAGTTCCACACCAAGCGCAGTGTGTGTGAATGCTGACGTGTTGGTAGCGTAATGTGTGTGTATGCAAGCGTGTTAGTAGCGTAATGTGTGTGAATGCTGGTGTGTTAGACGCATTCTGTGTGTGAATGTTGGCGCGTTAGACGCGTAATGTGTGTGAATGTTGGTGTGTTAGACGCATACGGTGTGTGAATGCTGGTATGCTAGTAATGTACTGTGTGTGAATGCTGGAGTGTTAGTGGCGTACTGTGTGTGAATGCTGGCGTGTTAGTGGCGTACTGTGTGTGAATGCTGGCGTGTTAGTGGCGTACTGTGTGTGAATGCTGGCGTGTTAGTGGCACACTGTCCGTGAATGCTGGAGTGTTAGTGGCGTACTGTGTGTGAATGCTGGCGTGTTTGTAGTATTTTGTGTGTGAATGCTGGCGTGTTAGTAGCATTCTGTACGTGAATGCTGGAGTGTTAGCAAGGCTCACCCAGCTGTAGAGGTCCTCGCCCTCCTTGGTCTTCCTCATGCGGCGGGTGTAGTTGGAGAAGATGGAGATGAGGGCGGAGAGCACGGCGTCTGACTCCGGCCGGCACGAGTGCTTGGAGAAGAGACAGTTCATGATGGTGGAGCGCTCCACGATTAGTCTGGCCACGTCCTGAGAGAGAGAGAGAGAGAGACAGAAAAAGAAAGGAGGAGAGAGCGGGGGGAGGGATAGATCAAGAGAGATTCAGTCATCAATCTCATTTTTCTTTTCCCTTTTTTTTGCTTACGTGAACAGATATTGTGTGTCAGTGTGATCGCCTGTGAACTGACCAGAGCCAGGTCGTTGTGCAGGCCCTGCTCCTCCACAGGTGCATGCTGGGATAGGTAGATGAGGTAGGCACTGATGGTCTGAGGATCCGTCTCCATGTGAATGGCCTTGAAGAGGGAAGAACAAAGATTGACAACAGCACTTCAAACTTGCCCTCAGATTACGGCCACTGTTTGTTGTGTCAGATTAGACGCAAAAGCAGCACAGGTTCAGCTTTCCATGGGGTCTTATGTCTCTGTTGATGTGTGAGTGGAAGAGATTGTCAGTGTTTGTCTGAGACTGCGAGGAAAAATCCAATGGAGAGAGACTAATCTTGAACGAGAGGAGAACTTCAAATCAAATCTCAAATCTCACCTGCTGCAGGGCGGTGGCCGTCATGCCCCTGACGCTGTTGAAGAGCGGCAGCTTAGGCAGGTCCTGCAGCAGCCACTGGTAGGCTGGGAGGAGCTCGGCGTCACGCGAATCCTCTTCCATTGGCTGCTCTCGCTCCTCGCCGTCCTTGAGCCCGCCCTCAGTCAGCACCAGAGACAAGCCCTGAACATGACACACACACACACACACACAGCTCCTCTTACCACTGTGGCCACGACATCATGGTATATAATAGAGCAAAACACACCAAAGCATGGGATTAGAGCAGATCCAGCAAAAACAGCAAAAGAAAGGGACAAGCCCTGGACCAACATAAATACAGCATTTCTTTTGCTTCTCACTCCTAGGTTCAACAGGCCATTTAAACATATACCCTCCTAGATGGATGGGTCAGGCTAAACTAGACAGGAGAGGGATATACAAGTGGGGAAACTGAAAGAGCACAGATTTCATCAATCAAAACTGCACAATGACTAATGGATCCCTGTATAATGGATATAATGAGTATTGTCAACACATGATATCTCTGATTCAAAGCAAAAAGTCTGTCTAGTGGCGCTTCACGCACACAGACCAGAGGTGCACGCTGGGAGCTGAGCTGACCCACCTTCATGGCCAGCACCCTGGAGGCCACCTGCGGGGAGCTGAGGCGGCGCAGGAAGTAGTCCAGCACCTCACAGGTGGTCTGCTCGTCAGCCTTGGGCCCCAGCAGCAGGTCCTGCAGACGCAGGAGGAGCTGACGCTGCTTCTGCTGCCTCTGTGTGTGTGTGTGTGTGAGACACAGAGAGAGAGAGAACAACGGTATGAGTAATTCTACACTGTCAAAGCAAGTGTGAATGTAAAAAAGTTTTTTTTAAGATATACTGTGCTTTGTTCAGGCCTGTCAGAACCAGAATTAAGAACATGAAGAAACTGAACTTAGAATTTAATAACACACATTATACCTTGATAGGAACTAACTTTTCACCCTGTACTGTTTTTCAGTGGAGATTTCCTTTAACTCTAAGACTAATTACTCCATGGCCAGGACTTCAGGCCTGTATATTCAGTACAGGCAGGAGCACACAGTGAGCTCAGCCAGTCACCTGTCTCTTCTTGGCCCTCTGCTCCTTGCTCTCTCCCTCCTCGTCGTCCTCCAGGGGAGTCAGCTCATCTGCTGCATCGTGAAGCAGAAACTCACACAGGCACTGCACGGGCAGCACATCCAAGGACCCCTCGCTGGACTGGACCAAATCTGCGAGCCAAGGCATGGACTGGGAGGATGCCTAGGAACGAAAACGAGAGAGAGAGAGAGAGAGAGAGAGAGAGAGAGAGAGAGGGAGGGAGTGCACAGGACATCAAGACTCTTATGGCGCTTTTCCATGGCAAACCCAACACTACTCTACTCGGTACGGTTCGGCACGACACTACTTTATCCACTTGTCATACCGGCACGGTTGTGTTTCCATTGCAAGCAGGTACTAGTCGTTACTAGCTGAAGTGAGTGGAGTTTGCAGGGTTGACACTACCGTGATACGAAACGCATGCACGTTAACCGCAATAGGTTTAAGTGAGATGTACGCTACACATTTGTCGTTGAGACCGTGCTTAAAAACTGTAGCCTACCAGATAGCATTGTTTGCTAACTTGTGTAACATTTACACAAGTTAAAGAATGGACATGTATTTGTTAAGATATAAGCTTTGCATCAAGGGGATAAGCAACACTAGGCTACCATTTTACCAGTCAGTGGACAGCACTGTACACGTCACGTTTTAGTATTGGCTCGGCACGACTAGTACCACCTCTGAAATGGGTACGAAAAATCGTAACTGGTCCCAGGTCCATCCGGCTCCATCCCCCAGTGGATTAGCAAAAAATCAGGGTGGAGTCGTACCGTGCCGAGTAGAGCAGTTACGAAAACGTGCAGTGGAAAAGGGCCATTACAGCTCAGTTAAGATTTTTGCCCAATTCAGAGCAATTTTATTTCCTCTGTTAAAGCCTTGATTAAATCTACATGCACACACCAGGTTGACACATTCACATTCCCCACATGAGCGGCCTCTGATGCAGATGATTTCATAAAGACCCAGAGACATAAGCACGCTGGTGGAGCAGAGGACAGAGGCGCTCCCCAGTGGCGGGGAGCAGACAGTCAGGGGGTCTGATGCGGTACCTGTCTCTGGATGATGTTGAGCAGGAAGTCGGGGTTGCGGCTGCGGCACAGCAGGTGTCCCAGACGCAGCGACTGGTTCAGGCTCTTCACCTGCTCCTGGACGTTGGGAGGGGGGCGCCGAGGGGGACCCCTGCACATGGACAAGGGATTCAGGAGAGGGATTCAAGACGGATTCAGACTAGGGCTGCTACCATTCATCGCTTGGTTAATTAGTCATCCACTACTCAATTAATCAACGACTACTACAACTAGGACTCTGATGAAGATGGGTTAAGCATCGAAACGTTAGTCCCTTTTTGTTGTGCACCCTCTTAAAATTTTGTTAAGATTACATCTGTGTTGCTCTGAGTTGTTTTAAGTAACTACTACAACTATTTTGGCAACGGACCAATCCAAATTTGGTTTGTAGCATTTTTTCAGTGAAATGCCTCAACTTTGTACATTTGAAAATGGTTTGCTCTGCTTGGATCTCTGTGACCATTAACTACATCTTTAGCATGTGGAAAAAACAGCATTTAAGGACAAAATCTTACTGTAGGATTGGGGAACACCAATTGACATTTTTTCCCCCATTTCCTGCTACTGATAACAGTCAGTTGACTAATGAGGACTAATCAATAGATTCATTGACAGTGATGATAATCAATACTGTCATTCTAGCCTTAACTGATACACCTGGGATGAAGGCATGGAGCAGCGACTGGAGGGCTCTTCTCAGGACAAACCACTAAAGTAGCAAAACATTATTTTGCTATAGACCTATGGCAGGGACAGGCACAGTGCAGGTCATGTACAGGGCCTTTCACTCATCAACATCTACCCACGGTGATAGTCTTCAAACCACAACCAATGGCCTCTGTTTAATTCTCTCTCTCTCTCTCTCTCTCTCTCTCTCTCTCTCTCTCTCTCTCTCTCTCTCTCTCTCTCACACACACACACACACACAATCACACAAACAAACACACACACCCTCTCACATTTGGAGGGCGGTGGAAGCTGACAGTTGTGCTTTTAGAGACTCATCTGGGAATACACAAATCCATTCCACCTCTACACAAGGAAAACTTTCATACATCTTCTCTCACTCACACACACACACACACACACACACACACACACACACACACACACACAGAGTATAAGCACTGACTGTGGGTCGAGGCTGGTGAGCTGGGAGAGCAGCAGGCTGTTGGTCTCAGTGATGGTCTGTTTGGTAGAGGCGGCGGCCAGGTGGCTCTCAAAGGCCAGGATTTCCTGCTTCTCCCGCTGGGAGATCTGCAGCTCACGGTTGATCATCTCCGTCTTGGTCTCCTCGTCAGCCACCGTGCAGGGGGGGTAGGAGTAGTTACTGAGGAGACACGGTTGGCAAGGGCAACCATTACGACAGCATTCACGCTAACTGCAATCAAGTGCCTTGTTAATGGATACTCCAATCAGCATGATTTGCTAAATCGCGCTATTCTGGAGGTAAGCCATGAGACAGTTCATTAGAATGATGAGCCTCATGGAACAGACAGGCAAACATTACTGATTAACCAACACAGTTTAACTACCAACACGAGTTACATCAGGAGTATCCGCATATATTACACAGCTGTTATGACAGCATGATATTCAGTTCTTGTGAGATGTTTTGGTTTTCACATACTTGGTCATAACCATCTCCATAAGCATCTTGAGAGTAGGATATCCATCCCAGGCTGCCAGACCTAACACAACACAAACACATCACTGCAACAGCACACCGACATGATCTCAGCGCAGCCAGTTTAGAAGCGAGCTGTAATTGTGAGCTGATGAGTCAGCTGTAATCTTACCTATCTTCTGGGGATTAAAGGCAGCCACCACCAACAAGAGCAGCCAGGCCTTCCAGTAAAGGGTAGAAATGGCCAGATTGGGGGGTTGATAGCTTTGAACAAAAATATGAGTCACAATGATTTCACAATGCATTCGTGCCTTAAAAACATCAACATGACCGCTATCAGAGCTGGGGGTCGCCAGCTGTGTTTCCAAAGCGATGAACTATGCCTTTTAAAAATATTTAGACATCCCCTACGTCAGCAATTTGAATAGCAGTCCAACAAGCAGGGCACTGTTTAGGGCAGCTCCTGAGACTGCGTCAGTGCTAGCAGATGACTGATGACCCGGGGCAGAAGAGTGACTCAGCACAATAGAATGCTGCAGTGGCTAGTGGCCATCCTACCCTGTGGGCAGCTGGATGTTCTCCGGGTGGTGGTAAGTGCACAAGTTCAGCACCGCGTCAATCAACTGGATCCTCTCCACTTTCAACACATCCAGGTCTGATAGAGAGAGAGAGAGAGAGAGAGAGAGAGAGAGGGAGAGGTAGCGGGAGAGGTAGAGGTAGAGACAGGGGGAGGGAGAGAGAGAGACAGAGGGAGCTGAGTCAGGGTCCCCTGGCACAGGGGGTGAGAGGGAGTGATATTGGACAGCTGGATAACGAGCACTAGATGTCACAGTCATATTTATGCTGCACATACTAGACATGTGAGGAGCGCCAAGCTCACACTCACTAACGATGGAGAGCAGGAAATAAAATAACACAACTCATTTGGTTTCTTCATTTATGTTCATATTTGGAAATGCAAGACAATGAAGTTCAAAAGAAGGTTCAAATGTCACACACACTCTTCTTCTGAGCCTGAACCAGTGTTGTCGAGCGTACAGAGGCTCTAACCCTAGGGCTACACTGGATGCATTACAGAAGTCAAGTCGCACCAGAAATACATTGAAAAGACTGGTATATTTTTTTTGAATGTTCGCTGCACTGCTGTGTCTGGTGTTGCCAGTTCCATTGATTATAGTGGCAGCTAATTGTTACGGAAGATAGGCCTTTGACCTAGCGCATCCAGTGTAGCCTCCCTGTAATTCCCCGGCTGGAGTGAGAGACGGAAGGGTGTTGTGTGTTCCCCTTCCCAGCCTCCCGCCGGATTCCCCACGGACTCCACAGCAGACGCCACAGATGCCGCAGCTCCGCTCCGCTCCCCTCACTGTGCCACTGTGCCGTCTGTCGCCGCGGCCCGTGGGGAATAGCGCGAGCCACCGAGCGTGATAGTAGCGCTCTCTCTGCTCGCTCACAGCCCTTAAACGGCTTAGGCGAGCAGTGTGCCACGGTGGAGGCTTACGGCGAGGTGTGGCGTGACGTGGGTTTGACAGGCGGGGGAGGTGGCGGGGCGGTCTTACCGTCAGACTGCACCCCGGCGGCCCGCTTCACCAGGTGGTCGGCCAGCTCCATGGCGTCGGCCGGGCCCAGGGGCAGGTCACGTGACAGGCCGATCACCAGGATGCGCATCAGGGTGTCCTCCAGCAGGGGCACCTCGGAGCAGAGGCGCAGGAAGAAGCTTCCGGGAACATCGCAAAGGACAGATTAGCAGACACTTCAAATAAGCCATTATTTCTCTCTCTCTCTCTCTCTCTCTCTCTCACACACACACACACACACACTCTCACACACAGAAAAGAGAGATACAAACGGGGTTTATGCTGTCAGCGTGGTCTGTGAACAAATGTGAGTGAGATTTCAAACAAAGCTTACTTTCTGTCGCTCTCAGGAGGCCAGTTGTCCCACTTATAGTATGTCTCAGGCTGCTCTGTGAAGAGGACTTTGTGAAGGCTGAGCAAGAGACAGAGAGAGAGATGAATTAAGACAGAAAAGGGGGAGGTAGAGAGGGAATATGATAAAGAAAGAGAGAATATAGCCAGACAGAACCCAATCAAATCCCAAAACAGTAAGCATTCAATCATATTTCAACTGCTTTTTTCAAGGACTACTTCCTTTCACACAATTCTATAAGACCAATGACAACTAAGAAAATGAAAATACAGTAAACAGAATCCTCTGCTTGCTTTTTAAAATCCATTTTTAACTCAGTAAAATGATGAGACACAAGTCCATACCAGTGGACATAGTCTTTGGGTCCCAGTTTGCTGATGGTGGGAATGACGCTGTGGAGCCACCACACTGCGTCTCGCTGAATGGCTGCTATCTGGTTCTGGAAGGCCCTCAACACCTCCAGATCTGCATCAAACACAAACCAAGACACACAACACCTCTCATTTGCTGGTCCTCATGATGTGTATACATATGACAACACCGCCACCCCCAAAACACACACACACACACACACACACACACACACACACGCACAAAACATCATCCCCAGCCCTCTCAATGCAGCAAAACACTCTCCCTCTACAGTCCTTTAATTACACACATTAATACATCTGAAATAAAGACAAAAAAATATCATGGTGGACAGTTAGGCAATTATTAGACACACAAACATGGTGGACAGGTAGGAATGTAGAGCAGGTGAGAGGCGATTAGACACACAAACATGGTGGACAGGTAGGACTGATTTAAGGAGGCCAACATACTCTTCTTCTCTCCTTTGTCCCAGGCGATGCCAGCCTCCTTGACCTGAGCTGTGATGCCCAGCATCATGGACACGGTCAGCAGATCAGTCACCTGAATGACAAAACGCTCCTGAGGAAGGAAAGATAATAACAGAGATAAAGACAAAGACTAAGACTGAATTTCAAACTGAAATGAACTGTTAGACTGTAACATCAGACCAGAAGCCTGCATGTCACGCATATGGGACATCCACCCAGCGCAGCTCAGCAGTGAGGAGATGAGGGCTAATCGTCCCGTGAGAGACAGCAAGGACCGCGGCTCACTTTAAACTCCATGTCCACGTAGCTGGGCTCCTTCCTCTCCTGCATGAGGCCCAGGCAGAAGGACTGGAAGTTGATCTCGTGCTTGGTCTGCTTGATGATCTCCCGCAGCAGGGCCCGCGAGGCGCGCAGGTAGTCGTCCTTGTTGGTCAGCAGGTCCTGGAACACCATGGCCAGAAACTAGGCCCGCAGCGGAGGAGAGCACACAGACAACACGCACGCCATTACATCAGGTTAGAGCAAAGGTCACATACTGTATAGACATGCTTCCACAACGCAAACTCAAAACATGCAAGCATGATGGGAGAGAGACAAGACTACTTAGTTCTAACAGCATGTCACATTGCATGCATATCCATCTATATGTATTTTGTACAGTTTGAACTTTTCGCTTTCAAGATTTGAGATAGTCTTTGTTACATCTCAATATACTAGTATAAGGGAATAAAATCCTTGCATGTTTTTGGTCCTCCTCAAAAATAAATAAATACATACATAAATTAAGATTGTGTTGAGTGTTAAGTGTGTGCGTATGTGTGTGTGGGTTCCTGTATTTGAGAGAAAGAGAGTTGAGTGTGAAGGTGCAAAAGCTGACCAGCACAGGTTTGAATGTACACCTGCAGAAAAATCAAGACTTC
Organism: Nematalosa erebi; assembly: GCA_036025975.1. Classification (NCBI taxonomy): domain Eukaryota; kingdom Metazoa; phylum Chordata; class Actinopteri; order Clupeiformes; family Clupeidae; genus Nematalosa; species Nematalosa erebi. The sequence continues at coordinate 11,993 of JAVQKI010119041.1, forward strand.
TGCTCCAAAAGAGTAGAGACTCAACAAACCCCTCCCTGTTAGTTAGAACTTGTGTAATATTATAGAGATAATGTTTACATTTGTGGCGCTGCTGGGTTCTGCTTACTACCATGTTTACTTGACCTGCAAAGCTCCCAAGGTGAAATGGAAAAGAGATTAAAGCGGTGGCTGAGACGAGGCCCATGCAGCACACAGACAGACAGACAAGCTCAGCTCGCTCATTAAGCCTTCCCACCCAAACAGTCCTGCCACCCTGAGCCCAGTTACCTAACCACTAGCAAGGCATCCCACAGGAACCCTTCCAGGGTGGAAATTCCACGAAAGCAAACTGCCATTCGTCTGGCCGTGAGGCAGGGTTAAGCCCCGCAGGCGAGCCCGTTTGCCCAGGTGAGCTCCTCACCTTTGGCGCCTGCTCTGGACTGTGCTGGAGGACGGTGTGCAGCACCTGCATGTTGTTGGGGTTGCGGGCGTTGGAGAGTTCGTTAAAGATTACCAGCTTTACCATGGTCCCCAAATTATCCCTGTGGGCGTTCAGCAGCTCCCTGTGACGACAAACACGATTACACTAAGACCAGGTGAACAACTCTCAACACAGCACTAACTCCTTTCAATTCACTGCTGGTCTGGGGTCAGCCTCAAAGGGGCAGAGCTGGGAAAAAAGTGCTTGCTTTGTCCAGCTGGAATCTGTAATGCTTATCAACTAAACAGAGGGTATTAATCTGAAAAGAATGTGCTTTTAATAGTAAGTGCAAAAAGTATTGCTCTGCTGTGTTGAGGGGTTATTTAAACAGGTCTTTGAGACAGGCTGAATGAAGAGATGAAGGGGTCCAAGCACTGACCTGACACACAACATGTAGTGATTGAGCAGCACTTTGGGCTTGAGGCGGATCTTGATGAGGTTGGAGACGACCTCCATGTCATCGGCGCCGTGTGAGTTGCAGTTCATGCACAGAGACATAAGCAGGTCCTGAGCAGGGCGAGTCAACTAAGGGGGAAGAAGGAACAGGGTCGATTACAAAAAAAAAAAAATGTCCTCTCATTATACAAGTAAAAGAGCAAGGAAATAATAGACCAAATAATAGATAATAGACCAAAAGAGCGTTCTCTGATTTGCATCCAAGGTCCCTTTCCACAGACTCCTGTGTGTCGCAGTGACTGACCTTAGGATTCTGCAGCCACATCTCCAGCCTCTGCACGGCCATGAGCCGCACCTCCTTGTACCCACAGGTGGCGGTCAGCAGCCTCAGCAGGTTCCTGGACACATTGTCCATTGGCTGCCGGCGGTTGAGCTGGTCTCGCAGCACGTCCAGCACGTACTCCTCCACGCTCTCAGCCAACTCCTCGTACCTGCCACAGCACAGCCAGTGGTCACACGTCATGCCTATGACACGTCAGTCTTCACAGTTTCAAAGTCCAATAGCATTGGTTATTTAAGCAGAAAAGTCAGGAAATTAGCCAATGTGCTCATCAGTCAGACAAACTACATCCGTAAGATAAGCGGCTGAACCTGGAAAATGATACATCGACATCTAGAACGAGTTACTTGGAATACTGGAGCACATTTTTTTTTCCTCTCTTTTATTGACCTACCTGGGCATCACCTGTCCGTCATCTTCTGGGCTGAGCTTGTCCTCGGCAATCAGCAGCTCCGCCTGGCTGTCATCTTCGTCTGGGGTGGAGGGGTGTGGACTGTTACCTAAGAAAACAGTACACAGCGCTTTAGCCAATTCGCTCCCCCTGTGTCACTACAAATGACCTCTACATGACCCCATGTGAGCAGAAAGCTATACCTGCGCTGAGGTCCCCTCCTGAGCGGCCCGTGTCCGCCTGCAGAAGCATGCTCTTGGGAGGCATCTTGGTGCTGAAGGCAGTCTGGATGTTGTCCACAAATGTCTTGCAGTGAGAGCTGTCCACCCATATCCGTTCCCCCAGTGAATCCTCAATGTACACCTACCCAAAGACACGTCCATTATTAAATCTTTACATGACATGATACTCCACAATAATTAGAACTGTTGCTTGAGTACTCCTCAGCTTCTCTTTTGTGAAGCACTTTTCAGCACTTGATCTCTTGTTTTTAACAAAAATCAAGACATTATCATCCTACGACCTACAAAGCCTAATTTATACTCATCCTACTCCGTTATTACCCAGACGTGCAGGTGCATTCAGAGAGAGGTTCTCCATTTATAGCTCTCCAGCGTGTGTCCTTGTACCATGTACACCAACACACACCACAAGACACTGGTTGGAGTGGCCCTAGTCTACACACATGCCAACACAATGATTAAAAAGTCATTTGGCTTTGTCTTTCTGTCATTTTGTTAATGTTGCTAATAGAGACTAAGCACCTCTCGATTATTCACATTATTTATTTAAGAGCAAAAAACGAGTTTTCTGCCAGCCAATTGTTCGGTTAGCTTGTGAACTTCTCACATACATGCCTACAAAGCAATGCCTGCTGACAAGTGCTGCACAACTAAAAAATCTAAGTAGACACATCTTCCTTGCAAACAAAGGATTTGATCTAACACACCAGTCTATATCAGCAGAGACTCTACATGGCTCTGAATCTGCATCTGCCAATTTCAGACACACTTATGTAATAACTTGAGTAATAATTTGGGTATCTAGCTAATGAGATGAATCTGCAGAGCAAATTATTTGCTAGCAGCATGTCTGGGTTCCCTGGCTATGTTTACGTCATATGTATTTAATTATTTTGTTTATCCTGAAAAATGCCACTATGTACTAAACACATTGGATGATTTTTCTGCCACAAATGCACCAAATGTGTGCATTTCCTTACTTTAACAAAGATCTCTGGCCAGTTTTCATCCTCTTCATAGGCTGCCATCAGGAGGTTGCAGGCCAACACAGACACCAGGCTGTTGCCTTTGGCTTTGAAATTGATGGAGGCATCTCGTCTCAGAAGGCTACATAATGCCTGGCCACCACAAAGAAAATAACCATCAACCCCCTGTTTAGAGGTCACATTAATACTACACACAGAACAGATGGGAGAAAATGGCAGGCACTCACCTCAATCACACCTTCAGTGGCAAAGACGTTTGGCTTGATTTTGGCTAGGAACATCAGACTGAGATAGAGTGTGATGTCCGGTTTAGCCCGGTTCATCTTGAGCTGCTTGACAGCACCGCAGAGCAGGCCCTCAATGCGGTCATCGTTTCCCTCCGCCTCAGCTGCATCAATCTCATCCAGTAGCACAGCAGGTGGGACTGGAAAAAAAAATACATTACAAAAAACTACATGACAACTGTTAGGCTGTTAAGTTGCCTTCACTGTGGAAAACTTTTTACAGTGTTTTCAAAAACAATGCCACTTTCATACATGATTTACCTTCAATGGGGATAACGGATGGCTCCTTAATTGAAGGGGATATTGCCCTCTTATCAACTGCTGCAACATCAGCCAAGCGTCCCAGGGCACCTATGGGTGGGGTGGAGGAGAGCTTGGGGCGCTTGGCCAAGCTTGAGAGACCAGAGGAAGATGGAATAGCAGAGGTAGTTTCTCTCTTGCGATCAGAAGGCAAGCCTGCTGCTGTTGGCTTCAAAAGGGCAGGTGCTTTGGGCTCAGTGACTTGACTTTTGGAACCAAGGGCAATGAAGTCCCCAGGAGGAGGATGGCCTATAAAAATCAATCATCAAGAAAATGAACCTTCTGCGCACTAAAAGTACATTTTTTCGCAAGGCGGTAGAAATTGACATACCCGAGGGTTTTGCAGCGCTAGGGCGCCTGAGAGCTGGAGGTTTCGGACGATTCATTATGACACTTCACCAATCAGTGCGATCTGTCTGTAAAAACATGTTAGTCAATTACAATTATTGACAAAAACAAATAGCACGATGATAACATGATTTCATCTTCAAACCTACATCGAATAGATATCATCACCCTCTGGGACTTTAGAACTACGAACTTGGCTAAGTTAACGCTTCAAGGTGCTCGACTTCACATTGTTAGGTAACCGTTAGCCTATTCATCTGTGTGACTAGCTGAGCTACCATTCATGTGTTCGTAACGCACAAGCCAAATAATTTCAAACATTTAAACATGCACGACATCGATGCAAAAATATTGTGTCACATTTGGGTTCTTGTCTGTAAAGACCACTAACAGATTCCATACAAGTCGCTTTTGCTAGCTAGCTGGCTAAATACAACGCTATCTTTACATTAGGAGCATCTCACCCGGACAAGAAAATTCACTGGATTCAACCTTCGTTTATTTCCTTGTTAACTACCCATAGAGTTACAGATATAAAGATCGACACGTGGAATGAAAAGAAACAACAAAATGTAACATCACAATGTTTCTCTTCTCACTACACTTCCATGTTTTCTCCGGACCGGAAATGGGGTACTCAAACGGGAAGTCCCGCCTTAAAGAAGATGTTATTCTTTCATGAATATCTTAACAAAGTAAATGTGGGCATTGTTTTATATCTTGAGCGTTTATTGTTTAAACGTTGATTCAAATGTCATAGGTTATTGTTGGTTACTTTAAGGCTGGCTTATAGGCTACTGTTTGGAGGAAATTGATCAAATTTGTCTTATTTAGGCCTATGTTTCTTTTACTTTAGGCTGTGTTAGGCCCATGTTTTGCTGGTAAGGTAGGCTATTACACAGAATGCTTTTCTCAACATGTTCAAATATCAAAGTCATGCCTCTGGCTTACTGACTGAAAGACTCTGGGTGGCACTGTTTCTTTCGAGAGCGCAGACCAATTCCAAGAATCCTCACATTACAAAATGATGTCAGGCATGGAAACAGACATTACTGCTCTTGCCAGACAAAAGAAAACAGAACTCCTACCCAGAGAGGAACACCACAAAGCACACACTGTAGAACTCACCCTGAAAACAACATGTGCTTGAATCCAATCCCCCTTAGAGTAAAAGCGATGTGGACTTAGTTACAGTTGCTATGGCATGAGAACTGCTTCACTGTGAATTAACTGCACATTGATTTTATTTCTTTTATGAAGTCAGCCT
>JAVQKI010119063.1:0-12783 GCA_036025975.1 Nematalosa erebi
AGATTTGTTATCCGTTTAAAGACATTGGAAGGTTTACTTTAACCCCCAGCCCATAGGTTATACAATTTCCATTTCAGTGTATGGTCTCTCAGATAAACCCATTGACAAGACAAGAAGCCTTTGGGAGCATGAAAATGGTGAGACAAGTTTGAAGTGAAAGCTGCGTTTACATTTCAGGAGTCTTTGAAGAAATTGTGGGTATGTTTTGGATCCAAGCATAAGGCAGGAGAGGCATTCTCTGGCAGCTCTCTCTAAATTGCTGTAATTGTACAAACAGACACACACACACACACACACTTGTTCCTATTTACTTCGTCAGATTCAATTTATTTCTCACACCTTTAGAGCGAACAAAATGACCTAACTCTAATGGTCAAATGATCCACCCCCAACCTATATACCTCTCCTCCTCTCCTCCTCTCCAGCAAATTAGAGGTCTTTCATCCATTAGCGCTGTGTCTTAACACACCACTAACTAAACAAACATCGCCTCAACACCCCCTCACTTAAAAAAAAAAAGCAACAACAGAACACTGTGCTCTTCGTTACAGATGCCATTGACTTTTTAATTAAGCTTCATTAAGGTCCCATCAGAGCTGATGGCAGACAACACAAAGGCCCAGGCTGTCTGCTCACCCTCCACAAACAGTGAATATAATTGTGTGTGTGTCTGAGTGTGTGTGTATGTGTGTATGTGTGTGTGTGTGTGTGTGTGTGGGGGGGGGGTCTGTTCTGGTGGATGATGTTACCAGGCTCATCTTGCAGCGTTAGGGAAATGTCTGGGAGGCGAAGCACTTAACATTTCAATCCAAGCAATACTCCTAATACCTCATCACTGTGATAGGGGGGAGGAGAGGGGGGCCATAGTCATTGTCCTACTTCAGTGGCCTGTATGCATGTGGCTTTCATTTTCTCCTGATTTGTTCAGCGATGTCATGCGGAAATGGACATGGAGAGGTAGAGAAGGAGTGATGGAGAGCAAGAGGGGGAGACAGAGAAAGATATAGGGAAGGTGAGAGAGAGAGAGAGAGAGAGAGAGAGAGAGAGAGAGAGAGAGAGAATCAGGGTTTGCAATGCATGACCTTTAGTCCATCTCAGTGCTTCTTGATCCCTTCAATAGAAATGGGGTTTGAATCCCCTCATTCTCTCTGTGGCATGCCTTGGCAATAACAGTAAAAGTTATTATAGGAAATCCTTCATCGTCCTCAAACACACATACACAGACACACACACATATTTGTATAAATAGGCACAAAAAACAAACACACTCTCTCACACATCTGCCTCATCATGAGTGAGTCCAGGGTTTTGTGTGGGCTTTGCACCACGCTCCTGGATACATGCCTGAGTAAAACACCTGCATTTCACTTGCAGCAGTCTGAACCCCAAACCTCTTGTTACAGGCAGCCATGACTATGGCAAATCAGTCCATCATTGCGATCTACTGCAGTGACAGAGTACGTGGGGACCAGCAAATGCCCTTTGTATTGATTTGACTCTTCAGCTTGCATTTGTGCATGGCATGCCATGTGCAACAGGGATTCAGTTCAGCTTCACAGGTGCCCTAAACATGGGACTCACTCACTCACTCACTCACTCACTCTCTCTTTCTTTCACTCGCTCAATACGCACATAATCAGTCACAGTTGGATCACTCTTTTACCTTCAATCCAGTTCTGAGTGCTCATGCCTGAGAATGAGACCAGTAAAGCATAGTGTAAAGTAAACCATGTGTTTCGAATATATATACATAATGTGTTGTTGCGTTGTGGTGAGTGCACATCTGGCCAGTGGTCGACATCTGACAGTGTCTGGACCATCGCTTAGTGTCTGTGGCCCAAATGTGAGTGGCGTGCACAGCTCTGCCGACATCAACAGGCCTCTGGCAGCTCATTTACGACAGTTCTACAAGTAGAGTCAGCAACAGACCATCGGCAGCGGTCAGTCAGTACCGTGGTCAGTCCTCTCGGTCAGATTGGTTTGCACACATAACATTATTCATACTTGAAGGGTCACAGAGATTATCCCATACATGTGACTCCATGATAACCTTGCATGTAAGACTGAAGCTTCCCGACTACATATCTCAAAGACTGACTGACATATTCCACATTCCTGGACATATTAGTACAAGTCTGCTGGGAGGAGAGGGAAAGTGAGGGAAGTGGAGTGATGGTGTCAGTCTCTTGAAGTGGTCACTGTGCAAAAGTCTATTATGGACAGTGTAATAGAGAGTGACATTTATTTGGAAGCCTCAGACGGTCTTTTAATTAGAGATCTATGAGCGGTAGTGGCAATCTGTTCCATATGTAATTTGAAACAGACTGTTGGAAGAGATTAAGGAAGGATGCTTTTAGAGAGAGACAGAGATAGAAAGAGAAAGAGAGAGAGAGAGAGAGAGAGAGAGAGAGAGAGAGAGAGATCTCTTTGCATTTCCACCTTGATGAGGTGGGGATGGGGGGGCTCGAGCTGTCAAGATACAACCTCACAGCTTTACATGTCATCTCTGAGAATACCACATAAACTGAAATTACTGAAGTATTAACGCTGCCATGATTCTTCCACTTTTCCTTTTTCTCTCTCTATCACACACTCACTACTCCTCTCCTTCTCTCTCCACATTCTCATCCCACCTTTTCTCCATCTCTCCCCTTTACCTCCCTTTCTCCGCTGTTTGTTATCAGCACTTACGCAGTGCACCATACACGGCAGCTGACAGCCGACAGTGGAGCATTCATCAGGGGGGGGATTTCTGCAGGTGAGACGGAAGGGGCGTGTGCGTGTCAGCGCACCGCTCAGGTGTGCGCAGATGTTAGCCGCGCGTGAATCTGCGACGTGGCAGATTAGCGGCTCGGCTAGTTACTAATTCATTTAGACAGCCGGGAAGGGAGAGGCGCGGAGCAGAGTAGATCCCACCGCGGCCTGCCGCCTTACTGTAAGTGTGCTACCAGTGTGTGTGTGTGGGTGGGAGTGTATGCGTGATTATGTGTGTGTGTGTGTGTGTGTATGTGTTTTGGGGGAGGGGATACTTGGCCCAATAATGTGCTGTTTTACAATTTCCAAGGCATGCTGCTACAGACCTAGACTCCACACAGGGAGCACATAGGGAAATATACACAAACTCACAGACCGACACACACACACACATGCATCTGCACACACACACACATACACATACACACCTGCTGGCTGCTCCACTGACGTCAGTAACCAGCTAGAAACTTCCTGTCTAGGGGAGGCCTCCACAGAACAAATACTTTGGCAGTAACTCACACACAACCAATCCTGCAAAGAGAAACACAGAGAAAACTGCATACAGCCACATACTGTAACTACAACCATAAGCCCTGAATCTAGACTTGTCTTTATTCCCCCGACTTCCCCCTGACTGTGTCTTCATCTTCCCAGATCACCTGTGCTGCATGACCGACCTCACAACACAGCCATTGCTCAGTGCAGGTAGGTCCCCTTTGCCTCGTGCCTTCTCCTCTCAGCTCTCCCGACGACAAGAGACTACCCACAGACTCTGGAACAGAAGCTGCAGCCCAGCAATTAATCTCTGCAAAGGACGAGTCAGCCACCAGATGGTCTCATCTCTGCTGGGCTGCTGCTGCATGTGCATCAATGTGTGTGTGTATGTGTGTGTGTGTGTGTGTGTATGTGTGTGTGTATGTGTGTGTGTATGTGTGTGTGTGAGAGAGAAAGAGAGAGAGTGCAGGATAGAGAACACTTTTAAACTTCTAAAACCCTATCTTCAAAACACTTAAATTAAAACCTACTTGAAAAGCATTGAAATAACACTGACCACCCATAACCATTCATGTAAATTAACCCTTTGTTAACACACCATATGTCCTTGAACCTTGCCACATTCATTGTTTGCTGGCAGAACTCCCCACCATATAGTCCACTACTCTTGGTTCCATAAGACAGTGCACCCACAACTCTGTGCAAGTGTAGGTTTTGTAAAAAAGTAAGAAAACATAAAAGGACATGTTTGATACAGTAATAATAAAGACGTGAAAAGAAGTTAAAGATAGGACACAGAGAAGGAGTTAGAGGAAAGTCAGCTACAGCTCTAGTGGACCTGATGTAATTGATTATTGACAAATGTAAGTCACTTTGGATAAATGCATGTGCTAAATGTAAATGTAAGTTTACTGTGTTGTTAAGCAGTGTTGTTTTCTTACCTATGTTCCCACTGCCCCTGAATGCATCAGCCCTGCTTTGGTTTCGTGAACAACAACCCTGAAGAGCATTTCATTTTCTGGACCTTAGCTGCTATACTGCCGTCTCTGTATTCTTCATGTGTCAGCCCACGCTGCTGTTCCCTTTGCCTTGCTTCAGGACCATGGATAGCTCCACTGCAACAAAAAGAAATTATGCTTCTTTCATTAACTGACTGTGACAACATTTTGAAACGCCAAAAGTGAGAAATCTTATGAAACCTAAATGAGATTGTAAGTAAATTTACATTACCCTGTGAATTTCTTAACCTATAAACCTTAAACCTTGATGTTTGATTTGAGTGGAATGACTGATGAATGGGGCAAGGGGGAAATGACCTGCATGTCATTCACATGTGAGCTGTGATCTCATAGGCACTAAGTCGGCTGGACGATGAATCTAGCTGAAAAAGCATCTTGCTGGAGTGTCATTCGCCTCTACAGTAATGGTAATGCTCGAGACGAATGAGGGCAATAACTGGAAATAGGATTAGACTTCTTATAAAAACGTGGATGTGTGAGATTTGAGGCATTTGTCATGGCAATTGCGCCAGATGTGGCAGTAGCCCTTATTGTTACCGGGTGTCGACGAACCTACATAGCATAAGCAGCGGTAGACCCCTGATGCGTCGAGAGCAAAACGTGGGGTTATGAAGGACAGCAGGACAGAGGAGATGACCATATAGAATATTTTAAGACACCTTACAATTGAAAAAAAAAAAAAACTTCAACAAGGGTATCCCGGAAGAAACAGCAGAGCTTTTTACAATTTCACGCACGCCTCTGTGGTCAGAATCAGAATTTACAAACACAGCATGCAAATTGGTGATTACATCTCATGACGAATGCCTTCATTCCAGCCTAACGTGGTTACAACACACTCTGCGTTTGACTGAATGTTTTTGATCCATGAAGCTGATGAGAAATTTCTTTCTTTACATGTTGGTGTTTTCATTGTGATTGTCTATCTATCTATATCTCTATCTATCTATCCATCTGTCTGGCTGTCTGTCTTGTACAGTGAGACAAGGAAGGCAGATCTAATCAGTTTTTTGGTGAATGCTGCTAGCAATATCCACAATCACAATTCTTGTTGTTTGGTGAGAAAGATTTGCTTTTGCGTGACAGAACTGAATATTTTACCTTGATCTCTGATGTTAAATTCATAGTTGGTTTGTCCAAAAATATGCTCAATGCAGTTTTCCTTTTACATCATTTTTTTAGGCTGGAGTTTGAAATGATCCATTATGGGCCACATAGAACCTCTCACTACTTGCAGGTTATTTAGCACAAATACGGTTTGCAAGAGAAACAGACACCATCTAGGTTACCAGCCTTTTTCTTTTTTGGCTTGTTGGCTTGATGTGGTACTATTTGTGACTGTGCACTTGTTGGATTGTTTGTCAGACAGATGTGTTAATTGTGTAATGTTTGTTATCACGGTATCACCCCATATCCCATTGTTGAAGACTGTCTGAGCTAACATTAATTAAGTGTCTCTATTTGTTCTAAGACGCTCCAAATTTTCTTGTTGTTTATCCAACCGATAGCACGTGGTGACCTCGGACAACAGGGCTATGAGTTGAAAATGGCTGGACTTCTCCTTTAAATTGTGCTCTGACCAACTTAAGTTAATTCTTTGGTTTACTCCAGAAATAAGTTCTATTTATTCTGTCAACCACAGACAAAGAAGCACTGAGACAGTCATGGAATGCTAAGTATTTATTCAAAATATTGCTAATAAAATAGATGATCAAATATTATGAACCATGTTCCTCAACAGTTAATGGAGAGGAGATGCATTAGTCTTCTGCTCTTCCACACCAGGCAAAGCAGCGGATCCAGGAGCGCTGTAACCACACACACAAGATCCCTTGATGAGGCCATATTGTAATCACAGAGAAAGGACACATGAAACAAGCTCAGAAGCTAACAGTACAAGAATGCGCTGCAGAGGTAAACAGACCTTCTTTTTCTTCTTATTTGTTTCCTCAGGCAGCACAGGGTCATTGAAGCAGTCGGCACTGCTGTTTCCTGAGTGGTGGAACTCCTCGCAAGTGCCCCACCCAATGGGTGAGTTGCGACCACTCTCCCCACTGCCCACATCACATGGCACAGCCTGCTGAGAAAATGTGGCCACCCCACTCTGGGTCTCAGAGGCATCCTCCAATGGGCCAAGAGGAACACACCTCTTCACAAATATTACAGACTGAACAGTATCAGCAGATTCAGCAGATTCAGCAGAGTCAGCAGATTCCACAGACTCCGCAGATGCTGGCCTTGACAACTCTATCTCTCCATCCAGAAGGGAGTCCAAAGTATGGTTCTCTGCTGGCTCCATTGGGTCAAGCTGAGGCAGCTCGGAATCTTGTCCAGGCTCACTGGGAACCTCTTGGTCTGCATTATCGACCGCAAGTTTCTTCAGAGCGGTCATCCAGGGAGGCTCGATCCAGTCTGGTAGCTTCTGAGACAACGCGTCACAGAGCTGCCAAACACCATGATACAGACAATTTGACCACCAGTGAGAATTAATGAAACACACTAACCTCTTGCCATGATAGAACTGATGTTTACATGTTTCATTGAAAATACTCAAATACTGCTTACCTCCAGGAGTCTGGACACAGTGGGACCAAGGCTTGCTGAGGTGGATAAGAAAAATTTTGCGATGGCTTCGGTGTATTTAAATGCCTTAGCAATGTGTCCTGACCTGAACAGTCTCCAGGCGTACATGATCTTACAGTCCTAAAGAACAAAAATCAGAGAGTAAATTCATCTAGTTTATGCCACTATGTTTAGGCGTTTAAGCTTTGAGAAGTAATCGATCCAAAATGTATTTGCATTGATATACATACTTTTGAATGGAAAAAAGATCAATAAATATTTACCTGGAAGCATGGACAATTATGTCCTTGAGGGAGAGCCAACAAGTATTCATACACCTCTGTTCTCTCAATTGCAGTATCAGCGGCAAATACCTTGAATGGCAGGCTACAGTAGGACATAATGTGTTATTTAAATGAAAGTTTATCTGTACTATTTGCTTGACTTTGAGTGAATCTAATCCATCACTGACCTGTAATCTTGTCCGATAAGAATTAACTTAGACTTTGGATGGTAGTAGCTTGGCTTTGTTTGGATAGTCATGTAGCAGAAATGAGCAGACCAGAGTTGCCCTTTCAATTCTGGGAGACATTCAGGAGATGACAAAGTTCAGATTCAATGATTATTGTCCTCTTTTACATTTGTGCTCATCCACAGTAATTCATGTCTTACCAAATATGTCTCCCAGCATTGTCACAATGTCTTTCATTTGACGAGGGCCGGCACAGTTTGCCAAAATAATGGCCAGATGGGGACACCACTCTCTCCAGATCATGTCCCCACATTTCTGGAAGAAATAATAAGAGAATACTCACATTTGGAAAAACAAATACTGCAAAGACACATCAAAATTGACACAGAGGTACAAACATACATTAATTTCTCTGTGTGTACACATACAGACCTGAAATAGTAATAATACTCACAGCAACAACTCCAGGAATCTTCCCGAGATAGACCTCATAGAAGGTTTTCATGAGGTCACTGTCATCAAGACCGCTGATGAACCTAGAACAAAAATACACATCAATATTTGAGCCTTATCAAGAGAAATTCTATACAGTTTCACTATCTTAACTGCTGACTTATGAAAGAGTCCTTACCTAACTATGGATGGGACACATGATGCTCTTCTAAAGAAGCTGTCAAGGATTAAGGCGTGCTCCCAGTGTTCTTTCTCTACAGCCAGTTTTAGTGCCTCCTATAGGACAATTTAATGAAGTGCAATATTAGTCATACATTTCATATTTCAAATTTGTGCACTGTGTTCTAGAACAGGTAATCTGAATTATAACAGGAGGTCTTGCCTGTTTTTTGCCCAAAACAAGCAGTTCTATCAGGTCCAGTTCCACCGTACGGCTGTCTGGAGACTCAGCGGCACGCAGCTGCTGCAGCAGCAACCTGGCCGCATCCTTACCAGACACCATCTGGAAAAGAGAGTAGCCTAGTGTCAAACATGTGAAGTGCTGGATATTTATTTATCACACACACAAACACACACACACACACACACACACACACACAGAGTTCATTACATTGGCGACACTAATTAACATGTATGGAAACATAAAGGGGAAGAAGTTATTCCATCCATGGTCTCAGTCACAAAAAAACATGTAGGTTCAACCAAAGGCAGTTTCAAAAGGCCAGTCATACTTACGCCATTCTTCCTCCACATCAGAGCCAGCATGTGCCAGACCATGACAGCTCCCTCTTTATCTTCCATGGAGTCATCACTAAGGCACCGTTGCAATTCAGTAAGAATGTAGCGGTACACAGCTATATGGTCAGTCTCACCTCTGCAATGCGGCAATCATTATACTGAATTAGCTGATACATTTCAAAGACAGACATAAAAGTAAAAGGGCAGGCTACTGGTTGTATTTTGACTACTTTAAATTACGAAGACCTAACCTCACAAGTGGCCCCGGGAATGCCACATTTCCATTTGGGGCACCTGTCACAGTGTGCTGAAATAGTAACAAAGAGTAATTACTGAATGTAAATACATAAACCACTTGTTTCAAAATGCATGTTCTACAATAATATGATCAATTATTTGAGCAGCTCAGGACTGGCTGCTGTGAGACTTACCAGGTCTCTGTCTATCTCTTCTCCATCATTAGACAGATTGACTGAGTCACAGTCCAGGTAATCTTGCTACAGGATCATAAATGAAAAAATTAAGTCCTGTGACCTAGAGATCTAACATCTGATGAATCTAATCCAATAAACCCTTCTATGTTCTGAAAATGTAACTTTCTATGTTCTGAAAATGTAACTTACCTTAAGTGTCAAGGAGTCGACACAGTTAGCATGCTTAAAGAAAGCACTGTATCGCCCATTATACCATTCCCACCAGGTGTCCCGACCCCGAATCTTACACTGGATCTCAAGCTGGCTGATGTCTGGGATGTGAACACCACCAAGCTTTTCCTGGTTGAACCGCAGTGATTGTTCAGGGAAGGCATGGGCTACTCCCAGCCCACAGCCAACCTTCAGTGACCCAAGATGCTCCTCAGCCGAGGGCATTTTCAGGGGCATTTTGGAGGCTAAGCTCACAGTCTCAGAGGTCATGGTGAACAGGACACTCTGAGCAGACAGAAGGCCTATTCTTCCCCGTTACTCCCGTGTGTCAGATGGGTTGGTAATTCTTTTTCAATACAACTTCAGAAAAACGTGGCTCTCTATCAGCCCTCAAGTGCACTTCTGACCACTTGCAGGTATCCACCTGGTTTTTGACTTAATAGTGACGTATTTTTTACGTGGTGTCACAATGTACTGAGCTTAACAGTGATTGTTGCCACCAAAGATTCTAGAGCGCTCCGCTCTCCGCTGGCATCTTTAGCTCGGTCCCGGCTAAGAAATGGCTATAGAAATATGGCTACGCCTACATGGCTCTGGGTCAGGCTGTATCTTGTCACAGCGAGGCGACAGGCTTCATCAACAGGCTGTGCTTTACAGAGAATATTATCTGACCGATATAAACCGTAAAATAAAGTGTAGAACACAATAAACGAGATACCCATTTTCAGCACCACGAACAGCGACCAAACAAACATGTGGCGGTGTTTAACAAAGGAGTTTCGTTTTGTTTAAGAAAAGCCAAGGGCTTCCTTAAAAGCCACTCAAACTATCGAAGTGTATTGAACACCCAGAAACCCTAACCACTCCTTGAAATCTCACCAACATGGTGAAGAAGAGAAATATGAGCTATCCGAATGAAGTGGGCTGTCCCATTCCTGTCTGTCACTTACAATTTCAGGTTGGCAAAACGCTAAGACCCTGAATGGTTGGCTAAAAATGGACCCGGCCTTCATGACAGCCACACTATGGCCCTGGGATTAGCCAGTAAATCATGTTCCTCCCGCAGACGAACAAGGATCGAATAGCCACGCGAGTTTACTGTCAGAGTCTCGTTGAAAAGGGTTGCGTGGGAAAATCGGACCCGCTGAAATGGCTTTATAAAACGACTATTGAAATTCCAAGTGCGATGCATCACCACGGACCACAGCGGGAGGGCAAGGGTGCCTCAGTAATCGCCTGAGCCACCGGGCTTGGGCCATTTCAGCGAGCTGATTGTGAGCACAGTCCCCATGCTCCCGTTTGTCGTCTCCCGGGACTTTACAACCTGCAGAGGTGGAAAATGAACATTTTCTCTCTCTCTCTTCTCTCTCTAACTCTCTTTGTTCCTCGGTTGCCTGCAGAGCACCAGAGGGCTAGGCTATAGGAAAAAAAAGTTGTTTGATAGACATAATCAAGATAAGGTTTTTCGAGTTGTAAATTTTGGCTAGAAACAGCAGGTTACCGCCTACATTCGGAGATGCCTACAAATTGCAGAGCTATAGGCTTCATAATCACAGTCTGATAAACATCAATTAATTATATAGCCTGCCTATTAGATCTAAAGACGGAATCGTTGTCTGATCACTCAGCCTGATTTTTTACTCAATTAACCTCACGTTCAGGGCGAACTGGATGGGTGAGGTGGTGTCCAGATTGTGGAAAAGTCTGTATGAAGTCTGGTTCATGATTTTTCTCACTTGCATTCGCTGACCATGATTTCTAGTAGGCCTGTCCCATTTTTCATTCTTACCAGTGGGCCTCCTCATGCCCTGTTGGGAAATACCCATTTTGAATAGCGGTCTGCTTTAGCCTTCGGGATGGATTAATCAAGACCTGATCGCTTGGAAATTAGCCTATAATCGCTGACCATTTTGGCCTCTTGGTGTAGCCTAAAGATCTAAAACAGTTGATCACTGTAACGTGTCCTATGTTTAATATGCAGGGGTGAACATTACAGCTTTACTAGACCTGAAATAAGAAATAAGTCGGATAATGGGACGCACAATAACTAATCAGGCATAGATAATTTGCTGTTTTTCCCTCAACAAAATTCTATTTGACTTGCTTTCCCTTGAGTCAATTTGCAAGTAAATGAAAATACTCCATGTATTGGAATTAATAATGTGCCTGTTTGACCTAGCTCTCTCCCTCTCTCTCTCTGTCTAAACCAAAGTGTGGAAAAAAAAAAAAAAACATTGAGACCTTGTGCTTTGATCCTAGCCCCTGTGCAGCTTAGAATACAAATCCAGCGACGCGACAGTGGCTCCGCTCTACCCAGTTCCCAGTGGACGAAGTAGAAAGCCAACAAAGCCAACACACCGCAACGGGGCAACGCACCTGAGAGCTAAGGGGTTAGAGCGCCCTCTACAGACCTACGACACTGAACGTCTTGCAAGTCAGAGACAACATGCTGGCGCTCATTAGTAAATAACGCTGCACAAACCCACAGGCGCATACACATACACACACACACACACACACACACACCTATATCAATTCAGATACCCCCAACCCCTTTTCACACATAGCACACACAGAGACACACAGCTCACAGGTATATTCCTATGGATTCTACAAGGCTATTTGTTATGGTATGTCTTTCAGTGCATCTCACACTCTCAGTGATATATTAAAATTACCCATGAGAGGCAAGCAGCAGATGTGAATCTCAGTGGCATCACATATGCAGACAGCTGACATGGTCCATAAGAAGAAAGAAAGGCAGTGAGAGTGGAAGACGGGGAAGGAGTGAGATGGGAACTGGGAGGGAGAGGAAGAAAGTTGAGCCCGGCAGAGAGCGCAGGTGTTGGTTGGGCTGGCAGCTGGTGGGGGTGGGCCCACCTGTCTCTGGCTCTCCGTGTCTCCCGCCTCCCTGGCACCTTTCGGGCGACAGATGGAGTCCAGAGGTTCTGGTCCCTTTTTCCGCATACAGTATTCCACCACAACTACAGCCATCCCACCCCACTCATCCCCAGAACAACACACACCCACTGTCTTCCATGCACGTAACCCAGTTCCTGGATCACCCCCTAGCAAGCGCGACATGGGGTCAAGGCCCAGCCTCTCTTGCCTCCTGCTGGCCAAGTCAAAAGCTTACAGACGGGGGTCACTCTGGAGTCCACTAGGCAGACACACACACACACCCACAGCCCCCTTGTGGAATAGTCAGGAACTACTAGCAAAACTGGATACATAATGATCTACGTCTAAAATTGATTGATACCTAGTGCATTTTTTCTAAGCCTAACGACTGGGTGTTGTATCCACATTTCATCTCTACAAGTCAGTGTATATGTGCAACACAAAAGCCATCAGGTGCGGCACTCGCCAATGCTTGTCACCCGCTTAAGTTTACTGCCTCTGTGGCTGTAAGAATGATTGAGGAGGCATTTCAGTATGTGACCCTGTGGTGTTAGAGGTTGTAGGTCGATTGTTGCATTGATTCCGAAAGCCTCTGTATGGGGCTTCACGTTCCACTGCTTTGCATGGGCCCTTGGAGGCTTAATGATGCTGTGTGCGATGATTTATCAGGGTCTTCGTTAACCCCTGGCAGCCATTTGTTACAGTTAATGTCACTGGAAACCGATGACTGAATGGAGAGACAGAG
>JAVQKI010119188.1:0-10517 GCA_036025975.1 Nematalosa erebi
TGTGTGTAAAAGGTTGGGGGTGAGCAGGGGCAACAGAAAAGCAGGGGAAGAAGATATGTCAGAGAGGGTGGCAACAAAGGGGCAAAGCAGACTCTCACACAAACACACACACACACACACACACACACACATTTGGCACTCGAAAACTAGACCTTGCTAGGCAGCTGCATGTGCATTAACATCCGTCAGCCTCGCTACTTCCTGTGAGCGTTAATGCCTGAGCCATTAGATCAGATCAGACTGTACGCCAGGCACAGAGAGAATGGGTGCAGACATCAGAGCAGGGCCTCTATATCGCTTACTGAATCACTCTCTTTGACGTCAGAGGTAGGGATCGGAGTCTCGGGCCACATAATGAAAATGGATTTGTAAGTGATCTTATCGATATTATCAGCCTTCTAATTCTGTCTTCTGTCTCTGGATCGCTAGTGTTCTCTGAGAGCTGAGAGAGATAGTCACACACCCACAACCTCTGACATCACTCTGCTGAGACACTGGGTCTAACCTACTATTCCCAATCACACAAACACACACACACACACACACACACATACACTCCTACACACTCCCCACCCACCTTTCTGAGGGTTCCGGCAGTGGCCAGCCATGGGGCAACATGGCAGCTGCCGCCATGAGAATGACAAACAACTAAAGAGAAAAGAACATGAGGTGGAGGACACACAGAAATAAAATTTAACGTGAAGAAAATTCAACTTAAACAAACTAAAAAAATAACATTCAACAACAACAAGAACAACCCAGACAATGCTGAGGCAGTTAATCAACAACAAAACAACATCACAAAAACAAAAGGAAGGGTAACTGAGGGAAATGACAATACATAAAAAACAAATGAACAACAAAAACATGAAGACATGAAAGAACTCAAGCTGGTTTACAACTGAAAGAGAAAAGGAACCCTCAAACAAACAGGTGGCCCTAGAAGACTGAATTAAGTTAGCCAGAGTTTGTAGGTGGCAGGCTGCAGCTGACAGACAGCAAACAAAAGGTGTAGCCTGTAAGAGTGAGGAGCGGAGGAAGGCCAGTACTCACCTGCTGAAGCTGCAGGCGAACCTTACTGAAGAGCCGTAGCCAGTTCTCTTTGGGGGTGCGCTTGGGCATGGGGGGCAGTGGTTCCACTGGTGCACTGTGGAGGATAAGACAGAATTACTGTACTGTTGCTGTGAGGAATAGAAGCACACAGAGTAGTGCAAAAGATCCAAATTACTAACTTCAACTCTCTCTAGCAGTACTGCATGACTGGGATACAACCATCTTTATTAATCTGATTAACAGGCAATTTGTCTGGTTGGTAGTTGGAAAGTTTATTTTCCATGAAGATCTAATTTGGATGAGGCCATTTCATGATTCATTATGATGAAGAATCCAATGTGGATTTGATGCACTAATAAAACAAACTCATCTCATGATTTAGACTTTTACACTACACAACATCTATGCTACTACTGCACGTCTATACTACAACTATAGTGAGACACAGAGCACATTAGGCTCAAGGGCTCAGGGGAAAAGTGTTCACCTGTCAGGTGGGGCTTTTGTGCTTTCAGGTGGAGCGCCAGTCTCTTCGGGTGGTACAGTAGGGGGAATCTCGCTGGAGGGCAGAGGCTCGTCCATGGCGAGAAGCTCGTCCATGGGCGAAGGCTTGCCTGCTGGCTCCAAGGGCAGGCTGGAAGCAGGGGCGAAAGGCAGTGCCTCAGCCTCGGGTGGCTGAAGCGAGGCGGACATGGAGGAGACCGGTGCTTTGGCAAAGGCGTCCTGGTACGGCTCCAGCAGCGGTGTCTGGCTCTGGCTGATGGGGGGCTGGAAGGGGGACTGCTGGGCTTGGGGAGGCTGGTCGTGGAGGAGCGAGGCCTGCTTCTCCAGTGGGGGTCTGGATGAGGGGGCTAGGGAGTCGGCTGGGGTCAGCGTGGGAGCGGCGCTGGTTGGGGTGGGCGTGTAGGGCGGCTCCTGGTCCTCGCTGAGTGTGCCATCCAGCGGATACATCTCCTCTTCCTCCTCGTAGGGCATCTCTTCCTCATCCTCATAGCGGTATTCATCCTCACCCTGGTCTTCGTAGCGGTAGTCACCGGCGTCTGGCTCTTCCTCATCGTACAACGCCCCGTCCTCGCCGCCATCCTTCACGTAGCTGCCTTCGTCGCTATACGCCTCATCCCGTTGCACCCCTTCCTCATCCTCCTCCCAGCCTGGTGACTCCTTGCCGTAGCTGACGGACGAGTGGCACGAGTGGTACGAGTCATTCTCGTCGTAGAACTCCGAACCGCGGAAGCTCTCACCGTCCTCAGGCCCGAACTCCTCACTCAGCTGGGAGCTGCCGCGACTAAGCTCCCCCGAAGAGGCGTAGCGACTACTGCCAGTGGGGCTGTTGGAAGGCAGGGGGTGGAGTGGGGCTGATATTGTGAGTTAGTCGACATACTCACATACACACATACAGAGAAAGTTCTAGAACACTTAAGAAGACACTGGTATAGAAGCCACAAAAGCAGGACCAAAAGCAGGAGAGAGAAACACCATCACCACCATCAAGTACCATCACCACCACCACCATTACTACGGCCGATAGGAACAGCAGACGGAGTCACAACAACAACTCACAGCTCAAAGGAGAGAGAGAGGACGGGGGGAGAAGGCAAAGCTGAGAGGAGATTTATTAAGAGACTCAGGGTGGATTTGTCATTCTTAAGAGCCACTGCAATTTACGCAGGTGAAATGGTGAAACGCTACAAAAAAGTACACTGAAAATTGTCAAATTCATTGGCAGGGAAAAAAACAACCCTCATCCCTTAATGAGGTACTTGTGAATTTGTGTGTGTGTGTGTGTGTGTGTGTGTGTGTGTGTTCTTCTGTGTGTATGATTGTGGATCTGTTTGTATATGTGTTTGTGTGTATGTATGTATGTGTGTGTGTGTGTGTGTGTGTGTAAAAAGATGAGTGCTATGAAAAGGTGTATGAAACAGAAGTGCATAATGACAAGGGGAGGCATAAGAGCCTCAGGCATAACAAATCCATCCAGGTGAAGGAGCACAAAGGAGCCAGAGAGAAAAGGCAAAGAAATCAAAGGCAGAGCGCAGCTCTCACAGTGGTGACGGGGGAGAGAAGAAGCAGAGGCGGGATCAGACGGCAATAAAAAAGGGACATTTATCCCTGCTGATGAATGAGGCAATTAGGCAGGAGGAAAGGAGACTGAAGAAAGAACTGAGTCAGAAAATGCCGCCACACACACCCAGACTTGCGTGCCTGCACCCGCACACACACACACACACACACACACACTTGCACTAACACGCACAAACACTCTTTCTCTCTCTCTCTCTCTCTCTATCTCTCTCTCACACACATACAAATTAACACACACAGTGACAGGCAACATCACAAAACAAATGGGCATACACACACTCACACAAACACACACACACAGATTTCCATGCTACTGATTACAGCACATCAAGTTCAATAATGCAAGAGGTAGTGGTGACAACTAAAACTCAAAGGTGTTAAACAGCTCAATGAACTGTGAGCGAGAGACAGACACTGGCCTGAATACAGATAGCAGAAAGAATGGCACCTCAGCATACTTTCAGACACACACACACACACACATATATACACACAGTCAACCTCCAGATGCATAATGCCTGTGGACAAGCTACCTGCTCTTCCTCAAAGACACCACACACACAACCACACACACACACACAGAGACACAGACACGCATGTACACCCTTCATATGCAAAAATACCCTCCCTCACACACACACACACACACAAACACACTAACTCACTAGTATCACTGGTATTGACTCATTCACTCACAGAATCCTACTCTATATACCCTCTCCCTCACTGCTCTGCCGTACACACACACACACACACACACAGAAACACACACACACGCAGAAACACACACACACACAGAAACACACACACACACAGAAACACACACACACACAGACCAACTTCCATTCCCCATAAGCCACCATAGTACAAAAATAAAAACAGCATCCAGCATCCAGTGCCTCAGCCCCTGAGGGAGAGAGAGGGTGTGGGTGGGAGTGTGTGTGTGTGTGTGTGTGTGGGGGGGGGGGTGGGGGGGTGGTACAAACACTAATAAAGTGTGTCCTCCTCCGCTCTATGCCACGGTGCAATTATCCCGGCTCAGATGAGGCATGCCGAGCCCCGCTGCTGCCACACTGCAGTTCCCGCTGCCGGCTCAGGGACAGGGGGTTTGTGTACTGTCGACTGACTGACAGACTGACTGCATAATTAACATGGTCTTGGATGCGGAGCCACGCAGAGCAGCGCTCATGCTGCTGAACTACAAAACAGCACTAGACAACATCCAAGTTGCCACTGTTGAATACCCACGCCATGAGACAGAGATTTGTCCAACTTAGACAAAAAGAAAAAAAATAAACTTCAACGATCCCAAGGACTTTCAGGACAACACTTAAAAAGAAAAGAGTCAACCACAACGACCACAACAACAATCGTTTTTTTTTTTTTACAAATAATATACATGTTCTTCATCTCAATTTATGGACAAATGCCTCTGAAGATATAGGATAGATACACATATGCAATATATATATATATTTATATATACAGTATATTATGTACAATAAATATGTACACGTACACCAGAAGGGTCGTGCGCATGCAAACACACACTGCGAGGACCACAGGACACGCCCACCGAATGACATCACAGCGAGACGCAACCACAGGCTGGAGCAGGAGAAAGGGGGAGGGGCTTGAGGGAGGGAGAGGTTTGGGGCGGGAGGAGGTGCAGAGACCCACCTATCAGAGAGGGAGTGCCTACTGTCTAGAGAGTACTGGCGGCTGGTCGGCCGGCTCGAGCCAGAGGCCGAGTCCAGATCGCTGCGGCCGTTGGTGGCGGAGTCTAAACTATCATAGCGTCTGGGCAGAAGGGAGGAGGGAAGGGGGAGGCAGGAAGAGGAGGAGCGTGAGTAACAGACGCCACAGCCGAGCCACACGGTATGGTGTGGTGTGGTGTGGTGTGGTGCTGTGTGGAGTAGTGGGGGAGGCGGGGGACGCACCACCCCACACCTCCATCTACATAGGAGGAGTGGACAAACCCTTTGCATAAAGACTTTTGCAAAGACCGGCAGCCCAGTATGGTGCTGTCAGATTGGCCTCACACACCTGGAGAGGCTGAAGTAATCTGCTTCTGCAGTAATTTGTGTCTGTCTCTCTGTCTGTCTCTCTTTCTCTCTCTCATTCTCTCTTAGGCACTCTTGCTTTCTCTCTACATAGTTTTAATATTCATCTTTGTGATGACTTTCTTTCTTTCTCTCTCTTTCTCTCTCTCTCTCTCTCTCTGCCACTCAGTCTTTTTATCCCTAGATTGCATATCTGTCTGTGTGTGGTCTCTCTCTCTCTGTCTATCTCTTTCTCTCTCTGTCTCTCGCTTTCTCTCTTTGTCAGTCCATCTTTTTCCATAGATACCTAATTTTCATATCCATCTATGTGTGAGGCTCTCTCTCTCACTCCATCTTTGCATCTTTGTCACTCAATGTCTCTCTTTCTCTCTAAATACTCTCTCTCTCTCTTTCTCTCTCATGGTAAGGCTGAGTTACTCTAAGAGAAGCAGCAAGTCTTTATGCGGCAATGCATCCCCAGCACGCAAATGCATAAGTCTGACTGTAAACTTCACCTTATGGACAATGGGTGGATACATAAACAATTCTTTTTTTAAACAGAAACATTTAACACAGGCTACATGTAAGGGGGCTATATCATATAGAGGGGTGGGGAATGGGTGTTTCAAAACAAGTCATGTTTGCAGCAACATGACTTTGAGTGACACCTGCAGCTCTCCACACCTGGCTTGTATACAACGGCTCCAGCAGACTTGTATACAGGGATGGGGGAGGTCTCTCTAAGGAAGTTTTACAAGGCTTTTAGTAAATGCACAGTGGAAACAAACATGAAACCAACAAAGAAAAAGAAAATGAGTCAAAGTGTTGTGAGGTATGAATACATGGAAGTGTGTGTTGTCAAAAAGCATTTCTTACTTTCACATTTATGTATTTAGCAGACGCTTTTATCAAAAGTGACTTCCATTTGTCAATTACATCGGGGCCAATCTCTGATTGAGCAACTGGGGGTTAAGTGCCTTGCCCAAGAGCACAACGGTGGCTGCTGAGATCTGAACCCCCAATTTCCAGGCTACTAGCATGCTAGCCAGGTTCTTTAACTGCTATGCCACCACCCAATTTCTTACTGTAATATTGTGTGTTTGTGTCATCTTTGTAATACTGATGCAGTGAGCATAAAAGAAAAATACAACCTGTAACTTGGCAAATGTGTGTGTCAAAAACTGAATATTGGGCAAGACTGGGGGAGGGGGGGGGGGGGGGTGTGGTCTTACCTCATGGCTCTCTGATTGTCGTAGTCAAAGTCCTGTATGTCATTGTAGCGCGAGCCGTGGTAGGAGTGTCGGATGGGGTACTGGTGCATGGAGGCGTTGGGCTGGGACGTCGTGTAGAAGGGTGGCGGGATGCTGTTGCTCGTCTCGCTGCGGTAGTCGCTGTCTCTGTCGTCCACTGCGCTGTCAGGGTCATCATCTGCGGAGGAGAGGGCGGGGGACAGTGGAGCACAGTGGAAATCAGGGCCAAGCTCAGACCAAACTCCCTGGTTCTGTGTCAAGGTTTCTCGCGTTGCGCTCATATTTCATTTGGGGAGCTTTTTATGGCGTTATAAGTCTTTTTGTTGTCAGCTTCAGAGGGTAAGGCGAGGCAGGCCGTAAGTCAGTGGTCACTGTGCCACCATTCAACAACCACAAGAGACAGGTCAGGGACATGTTTGTTTTATGTGCTGGACAAGCATGGCAGGTAGCTACTTACTCTGTTGGTCTCCCCATAGGCTCCAATTGCCTGCAAGGACAAAGAGGTGGCAGTCAGGAAAAGCAGGCCAGTGGGCAAGTTGGTCAGCGGCAGCAGCAGCAAGCATCCAGTCCACCCATGATAGAATGACTTGCGATAAATAATGGCACTGAAAACTACCCCAAACATGACTCGTGAGTAAATCTTCTGAGTCATGTGTCTGAGACTGGGAATTGGGGGGCAGTTGTGTGTGTGTGTGTGTGTGTGTGTGTGTGTGTGTGTGTGTGTGTGTGTGTAGAATGACCTTCTGAATCAGTACGGAGTGATTAGTGCGTTGCCCTGTCTGCGCAGGGCGGCTGTAAGTCTTGCTTGGCAGGCCTGGAGGCTGTCCACTGCCAGCACGGTCTCTACACCTCCAGCTGTGCCAATCGACGGTCCACTCGGCCCCATCTTTCACTCTGCCAGGCACGTGACCCACCCCATCTATCCCACCCATAAATACTGTACTGCTCACAACAGGAGCTGCTCTGACCCACTGAGTTTATTATAGTCGACTCTCATTTTTATGTTCTTTCCCGTCATCTCACTGTTTACTCCCTGATGTGATATGAAAGTTTTAGCAGCCCAGGAAAGTATAAAAGTTGAAACTACTCACAGCATTGAGTTGTTGGCACTGGCAGTGGTCTCTCGTGTGTCTCCTGGTAAGTGTACTGCAAGAGGCCCCCCATCCCGACACACACACACACACACACACACACACAAAACATCAGGAACACATCAGAATACAACCATCAAATCCAAGAGGAAGACAGAGATCTCTCAACTTTTTTTTTCTTAGGAAGTCTGCAAATGGCTTCTTCCAATTAAAGACATGAGTGTGCCTTCTGGCAATGAGGTGAGGTTTAAACACAAGAACGAAGGGTGTAGTGCAGTAATGGGAAAGGGAAGGGAAGGGAAGCTGGCTTACATCCTGGTCCCTCATGGCATTGAGCTGCTCCAGTTTCTTGGCCCAGTAGCGAGCCTCCTCCTCTGGAATGTCTGAGACCAAAGATGGCACAAACACACACACACACACACATACACACACACAAACATCCACACAGTCAGGTACAGAGTGACTCACGCCTCTAGTTATTTTTGTTTGTTTAAATCACAACTTATTTCAATAACTATGTTAGGCTATAAGTTATTTTATATACATATATTCTTTGTCACCCAGGCAGTGCATTTTTTGAATCCATAATAAGACTGCAGGTTGTAAAGCAGAGGAAGTGAAGGTTGTAAAAGGCATGATAGTTTAGTTCGGTTGGGTGCCTTTACAGACTATTTGCAGCTGTTTGGGCTTTAGTAAATGAATTCGCTGTAGAATAAATCACTGCCGTCTCACCTAGTGGCAGTTCGAAGCGTGTGTCCAGAAGAACGCGGTGGAATGTGGGGTCTTTGGTGCCGCAGATCTCATTTTCTGCCATGATCACCTGGGAGTCCAAGGTCAGCCACTGCCCCGGGCCCTCCTGATGGACATACAAAGTCGGAAACAGACAGAGCGGGACTCAGAGGTCTCGGAGATCACATCACAAAGCCGCCGTCTGACAAGGAAATAGAGACCTGCCACAGCCATGAGGATCCCACGGGAGGCCAAGCGTGATATGGAAATATGCAAAGTACTAGCACACACTCCCCTCCATATGTGGAGTGTTTGTTATTAAAATTTCCAACATTTCTACATGCTGTACTTAGGATATGGCAAAACTCACAAACATACACCCTCAGGAATAGATTCAGACGCGCGCACACACACACACACACACACACACACACACACACACGCACACTTACACATACACACACACACACACACGCACACACGCATACACACATACATACACACACACATCAACTACACAGCGTGGATATAGATTAGATTAGCTGCTTCGCTGGTGGGGGCCTATGTGAGTGCACCAGTCGGAAGGCTGCAGTCGGAGGAGCCATCTGTACCTCGTTGGACTGGCGAATGCTGCGGAGAGGAATCCACAGGGTGCCCACCATGGTGTCCCAGATCAGCCCTTTATTCCACACTTCAACAGTCAGGCCTAAGTCCAGCCGGTTAATCTCACTGAGAAAGACAGAGTGAGCAAAGGATCAGAAATGCATCCTCAAGAAACAACATGTCAAACGACTCCATCAACATCGACTTCAAGGACTCACATTTTTTTAAAAAGATAGAGAAGACTTCTTTCTTGGGATAAGCCATGTGTCATGTCTCAGAAATGACAGATAAGCTAGTGCAAAGATCAAAAATATCCCAGTGCCCAGGGTAAGGTTACTCAGACAGTCACTGAATGTGAGGACATGTGTGACTGGGCAACATGACGTCTGTAAGGATTTGATATACAAATATAAAAAAGCACTGAATAGAAAACAGATAAAAAATAGTGTTCTGTCAATAAGATCTGGGCATTGTGGGCCTCTCTAATAACACACTGCAGGCATCTGTCTGCAGACACAAAGTCTAGACCAATCTCTGCGAAGGCTGTGTTTACAATAGGCACACACTAACATTTTCCCACAGAGACATATGATAACTGTTATTTAATACCAAATAGTCACAGCACAGAGCTAGAGGATTCGGGGTAAATGTTCAGCTGTATTGGAAAGACGGATACTCTAAGAATGAGTCTAAAGAGCCTTTCACACCAAGAGCAATGACCTTTAATGGCAAACAGTTAGTTATTATGAATGACAAACTCCACACCACAAACTATAATGACAACAACATGTGTAACAATACCATTGGGATCACTTTCAGAGTGTATTTGAGAACGAAAAAAAGCTGACAGCCAATCAGACACCAGACACCACTGAATTTTAGACATTACATTCATTGACATGAGGAGAGACTCATTAATCATTAATAATCATTAATTAATCACAATCATTAATATTGGTCAGTGTGGGCACAAATATTGTTACAGTTATAGTGATCTTTGTTATTATGCTTGGTGTGAACGGCCCTGCACACTAACTGTAGAGCTCCAGTGGAGCTGCGTATGGGCTTGCCCACCTGAGACTATGTGGACTCCAGAGAGTACATCACTGGTTCTATTATTTCAAAATAGACCTGCCTTCTTACTGTTACTTACATGGGAGGGTCAGAGGATGAATACATAGATAAACAGATAGATACTGTAGATGTGTGAAGGAGAGAGAGAGAGAGTAAAAGGGTGAGTGTATGTGTATGTGTGGCTGGGAGGATACGTGTGTGTGTGTGTGTGTGTGTGTGTGTGTGAGAGAGAAAGGGAAACAGAATGAGAGAAAAAGTGTGTGTGAGTGAGTGAGTGAGTGCGTGCGTGTATGTGCGTGTGTGTGCATATGTGTGTGTTGTGTGTGTGTGTGTGTATGTGTGTGTTTGTGTGTACTGTATGAGAGAGAGAAAGAGAGAGAGAGTGAGAGAGGGCTGAGTGCCCTCTGAAGAGCGTAGCCATTTGGGAGAGCCTGACACGCATCCCCTCCAGGGAAGCCCAAAGGCTGGGCCAACCACAATGACTGTGTATTTCCTCTCCACTGATAAATACCCATCTGGATGACACAGAAGGGGGGTGGGGGGGGGGGGGGGCACGGCCCGGTGTCAGGGGCACGCAGCGTTGGGGGGGGGGG
>JAVQKI010119370.1:0-13286 GCA_036025975.1 Nematalosa erebi
AAATATGAGTTGAGGCTATTGTGGTAATGTAGTTTTAATAAACACACATCCCCTTCCCAGCCTAGCTCCTCTGGCAAGGGGAGTGCAAGAGAGGAGGGGGGACAGAGAGAACAGCATTATTCTAAAGCTCACCCACTGTCTGTGGGGGTCTGCGGGGGTCCCACCAGCTGTGTCTGTGACCGGCGGTCATGTTTGCTCCCCTGACTGAGCCGCTGAGAAAAAGGCCTCGCTTCCCGCTCCGTATTTGGCTGCTCCGTACCAGAGTAGCGAAGAGCGGGGAGGCAGGCCTCAGTCAGACTAACTGTGTAAGAACAGAGCAGTGCCCCTTCCAGGGCACACTTGGTTTCTCTCAGAGCCAGGATCCAGCATCCACTGAATCACACAGGCTGAGTCGCAGTGCTCCAGAGACATTACTGGGGCATGTTGACGCCCCCATGTAGAAACACAGCAGGAGAGTGTAGGTTATGTACGTACTTGTTTGTAATACTGGTTGTAGGCTTGTAAGCTCAATTGGTCCATGAACTACAGCTCCCAATGAATAGTATTTATAATGCATCAGACTTTCAAGTTTTGAAGTGCACATCAATGAAAATGTTATGCATCATGCATTGCCCTCTATGCATTGCTTCAAAAGGCTTTTTGGAAACTTCTTGTCTTTAGTAAAATAGTTGAAATTTTATTATGACAGACTTTGAAAACATGCTGGGCTCATTATAAAGGTACACATCTTAATACAAGGGACATGTTAATGCGTCAATGTGAAAAAAGCACATGTTAAACAGTAATAAAAATGTCTGTGGGGAAGCAGTCATCCTGCTGTATTATAATCATAATATCCACCTATTCAGTCAAACTCCCTCTCAGTCTGAGACATTGATGGTGTTATGACAGCACAGGCCTTTAAGACCCTGAGGCAAGATGCTTCTCCTGACTGCTGTGATGAATACTTGCCATGACGGTGCATAGGAGAAGGCCCGATGTGCTGCGAAGCCTCTGTGATGCCGACCACCTGGCTGCCCTTGCAGAATGAGGCGGGTTAGTCAACTCGAGACACTATTGTTGTAAGCTCCCGTCTCTCCCCAGTCAAAACAAACCCCCTTAACAAGGGTTGTGCATGTGGAGCAGACACAACGTCATCTGGCTATGGAGCTCTGATTGTTTGGAGTTTTTTTTTTCTTTTTTTTTTTTTATATTATTCCTGCACTTATTCTCCTGCTCATGCGGAAACCGGAATGGGGGAAAGAGGAGAGCAAGAGTTGCATGATTTAGTTTGACATCTTGGTTGACATATTTTGTGCAGGGTCGCCTCGTGTGTCATTGTGGTTGGCCCGTTGTGCCGTCACAGGGGTGGAGAAACTTGAAACCCGGCAGCGTTTGCCTGTTGTTCATGTGAAGGTTTCTGTCATAGTCATCGATCTCTCCCGTTCGCTGCCTGCACCACGGTCTGTTTTCATAGCCGCAGGTGCAAAATATCAATATATATATCACATTACTTTTTTTGCACATCTGTAACCTTTGCAAGTGCAGTTATATGATGACTTGAGCAGGCTGCTGTTCTGACCTGCTTGACTTGCTGGTGCTATCACAGTTAAGGAGGAGCTCAGGTGAATGTGCCTATCAGCCTTGACAGATTTGATGTTTGACCTTTCGGTTTGAACAGGTAGGATCTGAGACTGGGTCATCAGGTTTGATAGGTTCTCACACCTTTATTTATCAAAGTAATCCGCCAAAGGGCCTCTCCCTTCTGTACTTGTGATCTGAGTGAGGGCTGTTTTAGACTGATAAATCCTCTGATCTGACATGCGTTGGACAACAATCTGAAGTGCCCTTTCACACAGCACAGTACATGCAAGCCCTGTTTTCTCACGTGCATGCCAGGCATCGAGCTGAATGAGAGCTTATGTCAGGGCCATCTTTGTCAATACCCTTGGCAAACTGTGCCTGCTCGACATGTGATAAACCAGAAGAGATTGTTCAGAGAAGTCTCAAGAGTGTGTTGCTGGGTAAAAAAAGTAGGTTGCTGTGGCAGCATCAGCACTTCAAGGCCATGTAATTTTTTTTTTCTCTTCTCACAATGGCATCTTCATGATGAAAGAAGCAGGACTGTCTCAAACTGTATTCACTAGAGTCTCGCTAGTAATCTGGCTAATCTAGAACAGAACACAAATGTAAATGTATATAATGGGTGCCCACTTATGCCAGTGGCCGGGATGTCATCACCTAAAATGTGAGTCATGATTGCCCAGTACTTACAACTGTAGTAGAGATGTTACAAGCGGAGCAAGAGGCACAAACGTTCGTTAAGTTTCATGTTCTATTTTCTCAAGGGACAGCGGGACTCTGTACTCTGATACAAAAGATCATTGAAAAGTTTTTATTGTGACGTATCAACTTATGCAGACCGGAACTATTCACGTTTGCTCCCATTGTAACGTATTATGATGCTCTCTATCTTGGTCAGTATTCAGTGATCTTTGACTGTAGGTCTCTCGAGCTGTAAGACCAGGGGGGCATTTACTGCTGCTCTGTATGCAAGGCCAGACCCCCCAATGCCCCACCTTCTTGACTTTTTTAATTAAGGAAATTGATTGACCTCTCCTCTTCAAAAGCCTTATTATATGTTATTAAGTTCTCCAGAGAGCCACAGTAACAGACAGGGAGGACTGCAATAAAGAAAACAAGACAGAGAGGGGGAGAGAGAGAGAGGGCTAAGGAGGAAAATAAAAGGGACTGGTGATTCGAATTGACTGGCATAGGAATGTGGTTAATGGCTCAGAGCTATGAAAGCAAATTATTCTGTCTCTCGATCAGACCATTCAGGTGGTAATGGTCTCCGTCTTACCCCCCCAAGAAGTTTTGAATATAATAAAGATTTTTTTGTCTTTCTTGTAGATATTTCGTGTTAACTTGCATACACTAATGAAGGCTTTGTGCTTAGGGGGATCCCAGTGCTCTACCCTTGCCCAACGGAATGAGAGACGGATAAATAAGTAATTGAAGAAATATAACAAGGCGGTGCTGCTAGCACAGGTAATGAACGGAGCCTTGAAAGATTACTCTTTCTGAAATGTGATTAAATATGCAGTACTTACTGGTTTTTGATGGAGGTTTGCAATGATCCAGACTTTATTGAAACAGAAATCCCAGCTTTTTGTGTTTGTGTATGTTTGTGTCTGTCTGTGTGTGTGTGTGTGTGTGTGTGTGAGTGTGTCTCAGTGGGGAGCGTTAGTGTGGGGCAGAGAGGGTATTTTATGTCAACATCTCGTTTCGTTTACCCATCACCATGTACAGCCATTTTGACATTTTCTCTGAGGCCCAGTAGATAAAAGCTGTTTTCACTTCTCCGTTAATGTAATAGTAGCATAGTGGTCTGCACTGTTATTTTTTTTTTTTCCTGAAGTCGACCTCATGCAATTTTAAAAATAGTGAGTCTGTTCGGTCAGCACTCCAAAGGGTTTTAACGGTAACGTTTCGTTCCAATCTCCAATCTCCACAGCCTTTTTAATAGGGACTGAGGTGCCAGAGAATTCTGGGGTTTAGACAGACTTCGGGTATTAGCTTGTGACGCAATCGTGCAATCAAGTTATTCTTTGTTTTCTGTCAGTGTAACAAATATGAATACATATCCACCCCCCCAACACACCCACACACACATACACAAACACACACACACACACACACACACACACACACAGAGAAATCTGTATTCAGTGTGATTGTCTGAGTCCCTACTGGTGCTGCATGTTAAGTCTGACGAGCCCAGCGTGAGGATTGTGAAAGGAGGCCTGAACCAGCGGTGGCGTAATGATAGAACCGGGTGTGGTGAGATTTGTGTGCCGTTGGTTCAGATTAGATTTTCCTAAGGCTTCTATTAGCATGGCCATGGTTTAGGCGTTGTCCCATTGCCTGATTTAATACCCATTTGCTTTACAACCTAAATTAGGAAATTGCTCTCAATGGTTTGCGCTGACTAAATAAGGCTAGTGTAGACTCAGGACTATTAAGAAATTGTGTGCAAAGGTGGCACATGATGAACAGTGCATTCTGTCCCTATGCACAGAAGCTATTTTATAGGAGCATGCATACATTTTTTTTTTTTTTACTCTCACTCTCATGTTAGTTTTCATTTCTCTGCAACAAATTTTCTTTAAAGTTGTTTTTACAGGGAACCGAAACACAGCTAATGATTTTTTCCCAACTCCTCCTCTCGTCTCTGTCTGTAAGTGATACGTTCATCTCAAACGCTGAGGGCGATTTCATGTCACGAATCAGTTTAGAAAATCATCTCAACCACCCTTCAGCCACCCCCCCCCAAACTCTCCAACCCCCTTCAAAAAAAACCCACTCCCTTTTGCTCTTTGATTTGGTTCGCTGCTTAAAATGCGGGTCCGCAAGCCACATCAGTGACACAAGCGCACAGATTTTATTCATTAAAATATCATCAACAAAGCTCGGCGCCCGACATCGTCACTGATATTAGGGCTCAAAAGAATAGTTTATGGACCAAGCTGGGAAAGGGGGCACAACTTGTTGTTCACAAAAGACTTGTTCACCACATAGTGCTTTTATTCCCTCCATTTGGAACATACCAGAACAATTGGAAGATGCTTTTGTTTCTCTTTTACGACTTGTAGATGGGGTAGAAAACAGGCTCCACAGTCCCCCTTCCATCCGTCCCCATTCAAAAGGTTCCCTTTTTGTTTTTTTGTAGAGAAGTTATGTTTTTTGTTTTTTTGGGGGGCTTTTTTCTCCCCCAAACATGCATTTTATCACAGAAGAGGCCCTCCTCTTCCTTTCCTCCTTAACCCTCTGCCTCACTTCTTGGCCTTGTTGTGTCTTGCAGACATGGTGCGGAAAAAGAACCCCCCTTTGAGGAGCTTCGGCGGTGAGGAGGAGGAGGGCGAGGCACTGGCAGCCGAGGCCAGCGGGCCCGAGAGCGAGGACGCCGACGGCGGTGGCCGGCCGGCCGAACCCAGCAGCTCCGCCGACGGCGAGGAAGGCCAGCACGCTGACGGGCCCGTGGCGGCCGACGAGCCTGAGGAGCCGTCTGTCAAGCGTGCCTGGAGAGGAGGAGGAGGAGACGGTGGCGTCGGAGAGGCAGGCGTGCCAAGAGACAAGCCTGGTTTTCATTACGTTGGGGGACACAAGAAGGGCGGAAGCGGGGCTGCCTTTCCTGTAGCTGAGGACGGGGAGACAGATACAAGGCTGCTGATTCTCACGACCCGTGCTGACGACGGCGAGACGGACGGACGGGCCAGCTCTGTGTCTCCCTCCCAGCTGGAGGAGCGGGAGATGGGGGAGGGTCGAGAGGCCGGTGGTGGCTGTAGGCTGGAGGGGTGGCAGAGGACTGGCGGCGGTGTCATTGTGCAGGGCTGCACCAGCAACGGGCAGGAGAGTGACTCGGCCACGCACAGCCCCGAGATGGGCCACGATGGGGAGATGCCCCCCCTTCGCCAGTCTCTCCATCTGCGTCGGAACAGTGACGGCACGCCTGCCATGCCAAGGACAGAGGGCACTGCCAGCCCCCCAGGCTCCGACACCGGCATCCCTCCTTCCTCCTCCTCTCCCAAGCTGCAGGACTTCAAGTGCAACATCTGTGGCTACGGTTACTACGGCAACGACCCCACCGACCTGATCAAACACTTCCGCAAGTATCACCTGGGACTGCACAACCGGACGCGGCAGGACACCGAGCTGGACACCAAGATCCTGGCGCTCCACAACATGGTGCAGTTCTCGGCCCAGAGCCAAGGCAAGGAGGGGGGCGGGAGACTGCTGGGGCAGGCTGGGCTCAGTGGGAGCTTGCCAGATCCCACCTCCCCAAGACCCTCACTACTCAATGGCACCTATGATGTTCAGGTAATTATCCCACTCTCCTCTCATTAGGCTGTAGGATATGTGTACAACACACGATATTTTCCCACATTTTGCTAGTATTTGTGCAGTATATAGTACATTTAGGTTATGTTGGTAGGTAGGTTCGTGGAACGCCGGATTGGTTGGACGGTGATACTCATTTTAAACATGCCATCCAGCAGTTGGTTAATCATAAAAAATGCCCTAAAAGAATTATTATAATTGCATAAATATATATATATATATATATATTTTTTTTTAAGAAATCCCTTGATGGCCTTGGAGTGCGATAGTAGTATACATGTATATACTACACCAGTAGTATATACATACATTCTGCCCCAACTATGATGTGATGAAGCTAATTCCTCATCCATCTGGGTCACTGTACACAACTGCACCTGTTTGACAACTCAGTTTGACAATATAATCAAATGGCTACCAATCGTATGCTAATGTAAGATGGTTAACTCTGACATGCAGGTTTGCTAAATGTGCCTTTGCATCCTTGGAAAAATAATTTTTCCAGAAATTATTTGGAAACCTTCACCCTCCAGATCAGTTAGGATTGGGTTCCATCATGTTGTCTTTTGGGAGGTTGATAGGTAGGCAAGTGGAAAATAGGAATGGAGGTTGGCAGGTAATATTCCTCTCACATTCACGAGCGCAGTTATTTGTAATTGCCTTCTTGTAACATTTAATTCAGGGTGAAATTAACACAGCTCAAAGGATTGACATTTCAGCATATAGGTTTGTGTGATATAAAATGTATTGTACTACATGAAATTTATTGTAAAGGTTGTCTGTAGTGAACATAACTCAGTATGTGTGTTATTAAATGTGACTTTCAGGTCAGTGTCTGAGCATTTTAACATCTGCACGACATTTTAGTTGGGTACATTAATGCAGTGGAAAATGCAGATGACTGGACGGCATTTAGACAAAATGAGTGTGACAAAAAAGCCATTTGTTAAAGTAACAGTGAGCACTTTTTCACAGTAATCATCAGTCAAGTCAGAAATAGCTAGATTAGTCATACTGAACGCCGAAGTCAGTTTTTCCTTCACAAAATTTATTTTCTTTTACATTTTTTTTCTTTTACTTTTTTTTTCCTCCTCTTTTTTAAAAAAAAACGCACACTCAGTAATATTCCAGCATAAAGTCCAGGTCTGCAGGTGGGAAATCTGTCTGGTCCACTTCAGGCAAGCTGCAAGTCATTTTTTTAAAGTGGTGCGATCGCTTAAGAGATTTATTATGACACTAAAAAGTGAAAGTTTCTTGTATTAAGACAAAATGGAAGCCCTTGCCAAAACTTATATTGCACACATGGACAAGCTCCATAGAGGGAAGTTATAAAGGCACAGTCTTACAAATCCCACCAAGAGTAGAAAACAGCATTACCTGTTGCAATTACCGTCCGCTCGATTTGATCAAATTTTACCATGTAGTACAGAACCGCCCCTGCTAAGTATATCAATTGAAATTGCCCGGGGTTTCCATATTGTCATTATGAAACAGAAAAAAAAATGTGATGAAAGAAAGAAGGAAATAAGAAAAAAAAAACACATTCAGTATTCATTCCTAGTGGAATTTTCCATGTGGTAATATAGAAGACTGTGATTTCTCATTACCCAATGAGAACGTTAGGGAGGAGGGAGGTTAAAGTTGGGGTGGTGGTGATGGGGGTTAGGGCGGGGGTGGGGGTGTTAGTGAGTCGAGAGGAGTGCGCCAGTGAAAACACGGGGAACTCGATTTATTTAAAACGAGCAGTAATGAGCAGATGTCAGTGGCATTTATCTGCACGGGCCCACAGTGTGGTTTTGCTCTCCACTTCAGCATGTCGTGTTTACAATCCAACCGGCGCATTAACTACAGCTCTCCTCTGGAAATGAGGTGTGTGCTCTCTGCAGACCCCCCGCCCCCACACCCATCATCACTGCTAATTCCACCACCACCACCACCCCCCTCTATCTCCCAGCCCAAAATGGACGGCCCCCAAAATAAGTGCACAATTGGAAATATTTAGCCCCATCTGGCTCAAAGCAAAGACCATTATGTTAAGTGTTCTTATCTAGCTTTACATCATAGATGTCTGATTTTACAGTGCAGGTAAATATGAAAAAAAATTATAACTTTAGTCTTTTGTGATATACAGTGTTCATTTCTTTCTGTTAATTTGTCGATTGCAGATGTATATGTTTTTAGAGTTTTTAGTTTTTTTAGTTTTAGGCTGAGTTTATTTTACTGTCATGCCATTTTGTAAGGGAGAGCGCTCAGGGAGAGGCAGTGGATATCACTTAAGCTTTTTAAATTCAATCATAATCTGCCTGATGCAGTCTGCGGCCGATGGCACTCTGCTGTCTCATGGGACATGAGGAGATGTAGAAACTCCCCCTACGCAAATGCGCACACACACACACACACACACACACACACACATATGTATTCACACTCCCTCTGCTGATCGTTGTCTAATGTTATTAAAGCTGGGCAGAACGGCTCTGATTCCAGCGATATAAAAATACTGAGTGTGTCAAAAAAAAAATGCCAAAAGATGGATCAGGTTTGCTTTAAAGCTTTCCTATAAACTATCCAGTCCCCACAAACTGCAGTGAATATTCGCCTGAAAATGGCAATACATCTCTGAAAGTACATTAATGCGACTAAAGCTAACAAAAACACATGACAGAATTTGCCCGTACAGCCGGCCCTGTCTACATAATGTTCTAATGCAGACTTTTGGTCGACCGTTTTTTTTTTTTTTTTCTTTTCTTTTTCGCGAGCACGGTTCAGGAGGCCTTCCATCATCTCTGGAATATACGGCCCCTGGGGAGCGCTCAGGAACTTGGTCTGCTGCAGCCATTACGCGACGCTCCCTGCGCTCCCACTCCCGTCTGCGGGAATGATGTCAGGCTTCCCCTGCTCGAGTCGACTCGGCGAGTGCTCCATTCCGCTTTGCTGCTTTCCTCTTGACACACACACTTGCGCGGGCCCAAGGAGGATCAGGGACCTCCCACTCGCTCTCAGTGAATCCATATTAGCTGTCATTACAGTCACCATGCCTGGCTTTATGCTTTATGTCTTTCTTTTTTTTAACTATTATTTTATGGCTCATTCCAGAAGGCTTTTAGCGAACATTTAACTGCTCCATAACGTGAAGGCTTTTCTGAGCTGTTAAGTGTGCTTGCTCTTGGTGTATCAAAAACTGCTAAAAACTTCAAAATATTGTCTTCAGGCTTTCAAACGCAGTTTATCGTTTTATAGATTTGAGGGCAATCAGGTGGTTGTTTGGCTTTTTTCTTTTCTTTTGTGATTATTTTTTTATTTTTAAATTGCTTCTTTTGTTCCCTCAAAGGCACCGTTTAGATGCATTTTCAGGGAATCTGCTCTGAGAAGCCGCGTTGGCTGTCTGTCGTTTCACCCTGCCCATCAATTCCTAATTTTAGTTTTTCAGCGAATTTGTGAAGTAAAAAAGTATTACCATACGCTTTTTTTTTTCTCCTCCTCCGCTCCCAAATGTATTATTGCCTTATCCCGAGGATATGTTCCAGACGGGTAGTCCTCACATCTTTTCACAGCGAGCCCTTTGAGTTCTGCACTGAAATGTAATAAAAACATGAAATGAACTGTGATTTTGCCTTTTTTTTGTATATGACTGCTGAATCCCCAGTGCTATCGGCTCTGTTATTGAACGCAGTGCTTTTGTAGTTTCTTTCCTTCTGTCATCCAGGGAATTGTTGTTTTTTCATTTTTTTTCCTCCCTCTCTTTTTACCATAAGCCGTTAAGAGTAACTCTTGCCATTTTTTTTAAATAAAGAAATGTTCATGTTTTGTCTTTCCTGTAGGTGATGTTGGGAGGTACCTTCATAGGTATCGGTAGGAAGACACCCGACTGCCAGGGCAACACCAAGTACTTCCGCTGCAAGTTCTGCAACTTCACGTACATGGGCAACTCGCCAGTGGAGCTGGAGCAGCACTTCCTGTCCACCCACCCCAACAAGATGAAAAGCCCCCCGACCGCGCCAGCGGTGGGTCACAGCGGCGATGACAAGCCGCCATCGGAGCGCAAGAGCAACTGTGTGGTGGTGCGCGGCAGCGGTCTTGTGGGTCTCGAGGAGCACGGCAAGTGGGCTGACCGCGTGGCGGTGCGTGCCGAGGACGACTCCGTGGCGGGCTACTCGGTCCCCATCCGGCCTGCCGCTGACCCGTCCTCGCCGACGGGCAGGACGGGCACTGAGGCAGGGGGCATGGCGTACTACTGGTGCAAGTACTGCAGCTTCAGCTGTGAGGCATCCAGCCACGGCCGGCTGCTGGAGCACTACGAGAAGAGGCACAGCCAACCCACCCGAGAGGGCAGCCCGGCTGAACGCAAGTCCTCCAGGGATGGAGCTGCCCCGGACCCGGTCCCTTACAGCCGGAGGAAGGACAAGGGCTCTGCTGGTGGGGGCGGTGTTGATGCCGACGGGGTGGTGACCAGCTACAACTGCCAATTCTGCGACTTCCGCTACTCCATGAACCACGGCCCAGAGGTGATCGTGGTTGCACCGCTGCTGCGCCACTATCAGAGGGCGCACAGCATCCACAAGTGCACCATCAAGCACTGTCCCTTCTGTCCTCGCGGCCTCTGCAGCCCCGAGAAGCACCTGGGTGAGATCTCCTACCCCTTCGCCTGCCGCAAGAGCACCTGCGCACACTGCGCCCTGCTCCAGCTCTCCCCTAGCAGCGGTGGGGGAGCCACGCCACCCCCGCCCAGGGCCTCAGTCACGCACCTGTGCGACCAGTGCCCGTTCGCCACTGCCGACATCGACCTGCTGCTCATGCACTACGACAGCGCGCACACGCCCCACGCCATGGCGGACGTCAAACCCGAGGAGGAGGGCATCGGTGGCGGCGAGCGCGGGGTCAAAGGTCAGACGCTGACTGAGCACTCCTGCACCAAGTGCCAATTCTTCACCGAGGTCGAGGAGGAGATCTTTCGTCACTACAGGTGAGAATTGGAACAAGCACTCTTGAATAGAAGTGAACGACCTGCAGTAACACAAAGCATAGGGTGCTTTCATAAACCAGGTGAAATGTAATAAATATTTACTTTGAACTTTTTTTGTTTGTTTTGGTTGTTAGGGGGTGGCATTTTCACAGTGTGTTTATTTAGAGCGTTTAAAAAAAACGTTCTCTGTCCGGGGCATTTATCATCGAATTTATGTTCACATTCATATTTAACTATCAGGGCAGGATATATGTGTATTTGCGGAACAGAATTAATCCAGATGGTGAGTCACTCTTGGTCATTATTTGCCATGACATCGGAACTGGCAGAGCAACTGCTGCGTGTGGTCAACGGTGTGTGTACCGTCCGGACCCTGATGACGGTGTTTACATTACGGGAAATTCAGTCAATCACCATGTGATTACTCTGCAGTGCTGTTGTGATGTACGAGAGTAAATTTAGTTTAGCTCATAATGGGCCACAGCTTTTCGCTCTTCACTACGCAAGGTCTTTAGTTGTGTGGAGCGTTTTTCAGAATACGTCGTGAAACACTTCATGTCAAGTAATCCGATGCTCTCCCCATTGGTTTTCATTTAAAATTGAGTATTCGACCAGGTGTGTGGTGTATGTTTATAGACATGGTTACGGTGGCCAATGTTTTTGCATGCAGTTGTGCATTGTGTGTGCGCTCGTTTGTGTGTGTGTGAGTGTGTGTGTGTGTGTTTATGGAAAAATAAAATAGTCCTCAACTTAACTGTGTAATAATTCAGCCACTGGAGTTAAGGAATCGTGATCCATTACCTTGGCATAAGCTATCAATTACGGTGAGCTTGCCTTGCGTGGGCTTACGGTCATGTTTAGCCTGTGCTGTTTTGATGTTATTGGGAGAAATGAGTTTAGCGCAGTAGCCCCCATACAGTCAGTCCATATGTCTTACTGCCGGGGCATGTTGCTTTCCCATCCTCGGCACAACAAAACAACTTCTCCAAATCCAATAGAGCTGCATTGTAAATATAACAAGGCCCGCGTCAGCACTTTGTGCAATTGATGTCAGATCACTCCACCGGCGAGGCCTGCATCAGATTATAATTTTTTTAGGAATTCCGGAAAAAGGCTTTCAACCTGATTGAGGATGCAATTCTTCTTTTTGCATTTTGTAATAAGGATATAAAGCCAATTAAGAAAGTTTTACAAAACTGTGAAATATATTGATACTGCTACTCTGCTTGAGCTTTGTAAGGCTGTTTAGTGATTGTTGAAGAACTGAAACTGGGCAGGTACATTGTTGAGCACTTTCTTTTTGCAAGTGTAGTAAGAACTATGCTTTGGAGCCTGAGGCCAGTTGTTTCGAATGGAGGCCAACTGCCTCTGTTTCACCTGGATAAATCTGAGTATGTGTACGTGTGTGTGTGCAGCTTAGGGCAAGCTGTATATTTAAAATAGAGAGAAAAAAAAACACCGGCTGGCCTGTGTGTGTGTGTGAAAGCGAGAAAGAGGGTGGTGGTGGAGAGATGGGAGAAAGTATAATCTAGTGTGAATATTTTTTTCCATGTAGTTTTTGACACATTTTGTAACAAGTTTAATGTCTGGCTCATGTAGTAGGTTTTATGTCCAGCCTGTATGTGTACAGATGTGCGGTGCGGTTTTGGTATTTATGATATTGCTGTTTGTTGTGTTTTGTGCATCTGTGGACTTGTAAATGACTTGTACCGCTAAGCCTCCACATTTTGAAAGTCAGCCTAGAATGTGACCCCTCCCACAATCTAGCCTATGCTGATTCGATCTTGAGAGGACCCACTAAATCACAAGGCCTAGCTTTGTGTGATAAAGAGTGTGTGTGTGTGTGTGTCTGTGTGTGTCAGAAAGGGAGCGAGAGAACAGCAGATGGTAAACCGCACTGTACAGCCTACCACCTTTTTTGTAATAGCTGTCAGCTTTTTCCGTGACCGGTTATCTCTCTAGATGATCACCTTATCTCTGCGCCTTTGTATCATGTTCGTTGGAGGCTGTGTGTTGTGTTGCTATGCTTTTGCTGTGAGGCCGTATATACACCCACATCAGTCTCCCTTTACCCCCGTCACCTCATGTGCTCTCCCCAGCAGACGTTGCCTGAGCCTGGGACTGAAGTTCCCCTCAGCTCCCTCCCCTCCGAAGTTTTGATTACCTCTTTGTCTCCGAAAGAGAGGGTTTGTGTGTTATGGGGACAAGGGATTTTTTTTTTTTTTTTTTTTGATTGACGTGGCCCCCTGAGCGTCGTTCTGACCCAGGGCAAGGTATTGATTGCGAGCCCAGGTGCATGGCTAACAAGCTTTCATGTCACCAGGCTGTTGCTGAGGCGTCCCATTCGCATTCTGACATGGATATTGGTTTGGAAGACTCTCTCATCTCTCCCCTTTCTTGATGGAGCTGTGGGGTTGTTCTGTGTGTGTGTGTGTGTGTGTGT
>JAVQKI010119442.1:0-12380 GCA_036025975.1 Nematalosa erebi
CTCCCCTTAGATAACTGACTAACTGAAGTTAATAATCTAAACAGTAAAACATTTCTTAGCTAAGGTAGCTCCGAAACACAGTAGAGTACAACTTTTGACATGTCTTTGTATATTGGGCGAATAGTCCTGTGAGATGCAGCATATCGTGTTTAAGGGGATCCTCGAAAATTTGTACTGTTTAAAAAAAAAAGATGATGAAATAATGAAAAGCAGAGATTATTGTGCTTATTTATACTCGTCTCCTACGCCCGTCAGATAAAGTACATTGCATACTTAACTTCAGGAGCTACCCAGAATGTAGCGTCAGTCCATAGTTTTGGGGATCCCTTGTTTAAGCAGTAAGAAGTATGTATGCGGTGTCACTTCAGCGACTTTGCCTTATTTATTGATTATAAATTTGTCATTTCTTTAATGTGGTGTCTGAAGTGGTGTTATCCCTGGAAGGTTAGCAAGACTGAAATGCTTAGCGTTTGTGCTGGCAGTAACAGAGCTCTCATTGTTCTTATTGCAGACCACTAAAGGACCATACCTTGTAGGTGGTGGGTTACATATTGCTTGTATTTCTGGCATATAGCCTGCACTTTCACAAACCTAGTTTGTGCTCCGTCCGCCGTGGGCGAAGTCAAGTCAAGCCTTGTCATGGCTAACCCATATGGCCGTTCCCCTCCCCTTTTCTTTTCAAACCCAAGTTTGAACGCATGTTGCCTTTGCTAATGCTCTTGCTCTGAGATCAAGCCTGCTTGAATGATTAAAAAAAAAAAAAAAAAACACCTCTGCGAAGGCGTTGTTTTTTGGAATGGTGGCAAGAAGCAGCAAAGGAAAGACACGGTCTGTGGTTTTTTTTGTGTTTTTTTCTCCTTGTGGTGTTATTCTTATTTCTCATAATGTCCCCGGATTAGACCTTTTCTGTCGTCCTGACGTTTTGTTCTAATCTTCATCTAGCAGCTTTTTACGAGTTTGGTGTATCGGTGCAATATATATACAAAGTTTTTTCTCTTTGTATCATTATTTTTTTTAATTACTACAGTGCCAGATTTTTTCAGAGAAATTTGTTGAAAGGCATCCAAACACTGTGGCTATTATTGGCAGAGAGGGGCAAAAAAAGCAAAAAGACATGAAAGATAGAACCGTACCATGTTTTTAAGCATTATTGTGAAAGTGGTGCACAGTTGTTATTTCCTACAAAGGAAGACACCGAAGCTATACTGCAAAGACGACGGCTCCCAAGTTTCATTTTAATATATCTGCGTCGTCCCCTCTTCTAAGCACGCAGAGGCCCTAACACACTTGCAGACTTAACAAAAAAAGGAGGTCAATTTTGCATGCCTTTGTAGTGATTTAAGCATTTTACTTTTTTTCTTGTGTGGATTGTGGATATACTAACCCAACTCCTTGAGCTGATGTGGTCATCAAACTTTAAGTTTTGGCATCTGTGAGCCTGCCTGCATAGAGTTACTGGCATCCCCGTGCCTGACCGCAGTGGTTGTGTGTGTGCGTGTGTGCGTGCGTGCGTGTGTGTCTGTCTGTGTGTGTTTGTGTATTGGCCAGGAAGAAC
This sequence comes from Nematalosa erebi, assembly GCA_036025975.1. Classification (NCBI taxonomy): domain Eukaryota; kingdom Metazoa; phylum Chordata; class Actinopteri; order Clupeiformes; family Clupeidae; genus Nematalosa; species Nematalosa erebi. The sequence continues at coordinate 1,556 of JAVQKI010119442.1, forward strand.
GGGGCCGTCTGCAGAATGCATGTTTCTCAAACCTCCTCTCCTCTCTCCTCTTCTTTATTTGTCTGTCGTTCTTAGCTTACCCAGCCTCTTCTCCTCTGTTGCTTACTTTCTTTTCCCCTCAAAAAGCTTGTTAACTTGATATCTATAAATGTTTACAAATGTATGAATGCTTTTATATATAACCTTGTGTTCTGGGTGTATGCATCAGTTGTTGAATGTTAAATGTGAGTTAGGTGTATGTATGTATGTATGTGCGTCTGTGTGTATGAATGTCTTATTCTCTTTTTGTGTACAGTGTGTCAGCTACTGACTGAATGAGTGAGTGTGTACGTTTGTGTAATTGACATGGTTGTGTCTGGAGAGAGAGAGAGAGAGAGAGAGAGAGAGAGTGTGTTTGTGTGTGTGTGTATCTGTGTGTATGTGAAGACCTAGTTTGTTTCTGACCCCTGGCCCTCCGTACCCTCCGTCTGCCCCCCCACCCCCTTCCCCTCAGGCTCCCAGCAGCCTCCTGGAAGCTCTGGAGCAGCACCTGGCCTCTCTAGAGGGCAAGAAGACCAAGGACTTCTCCGCAGACACCAGGTACACCTGCCACAGGGCGCGGGTGCAGCACACTGGCCCTCTGCCAGCCATCCAGCTAGCTGGCGCTCGCCGCCCTGTTTCTTTCAAGACTCAGACACTCCCAAAGCAACTCTGGTAGTTTGCTTGAGTTTGGGCTCAGTGTGGTCCAATTCTCTGCCTGCTCGGTCTACTGTCCTCAATTACTTTTCTGTTACTCCTGGCTTTTTTGTCTGCTGTGACCACTCCTCCTTTTCTGTTTGTCTCACATACTCTGCTCCCCATGGCTCCAGGTTGCACTGGTGCACCTAACTTTTCTAATTTAGGTGCACCAGTAGAGAATTTAGGTATACCCAGAATCTACACAGAGGGGTGAAAGCTGTAGGTCAGAGCTGTCCAGAAGAGGAGGGACTTGTCTTTGCAGAAAGCTGAACATGGACATCTTTGATATTGACACTGACATGTTTGAGGCAGACAACGAGTAGAGAATTGGAGAGTGAAAGAACTAAAAATTTCAGTCATTAGGCCGAAGGTCCATGTTGCAAGCCCCTGGCTAAATTTTACCGGTCCAACCAGTGTAAATTTTTGGCTGCTCTGGACAGATTTTTGGTTGCACGAGCAGCCAAATTGGTTACACCCTGGAGCACTGCTTCCTTTCATATGTCACTCTTGTATCTGCCACTTTTTCTGTTCCTCACTCATCTCATTCCCTTTTTTCCCACCATCATTCCATTTTTCTACCACTATTTTGTGCTGTATTCTGCTTTCACTCCTAAATTTTTTTCTTCCTACTCTTTCACCCCCAACCCCTTAACCTGCCTATCAACTCCCCCCCTCCTGCAGGGCCACCACTCTGTCCAGTGCCGTATCGTCCCTCTCCAACACGGGCATGTCCTTCAGTCGCATGGATGAGAAGGAGAAGCAGCAGGCCCTGGAGGAGGAACAAGCCCGTCTGCAGGCACTCAAGGTGGGCCTCAGGGCACAGCCTCACACCCTCTCTGGGAAAGCTACCTCCTATAGCTAGCAGCCACAGTCACCACTCCCTTTAAGCAAAGAAGTAACCTGCATTTTATTAATGAAGTTTAGGCTTTAGGCTATGTCAGTGGTAGACAGCGAAAACTAAATATTACAACAGTACAGATTGTGGGTTACTCAAGGTTACTTGCATAGTAACAACATGGATGGTCCTATAAGATGTTTCTCTTGAATGTGCTGAAGGATTAGGAATGCCTGCTGTCTTTGCTCCAATTATGGCTAATAACTCGTTAACCAAGGGATTTTGTCTTTAAGATTATAAGCAGTTACACAACCAACGCAACAGTCATTTTATAATGTGTTAATCAGGTATCTCTAAAAACAAAGAGGGCGTTTGCTGAACTGTTTAAGCTTGACATAGCTGACGAAAGATGATTTGTGAATTGGAACCCTCATTAGTGGTGGATTCCATGCACTCTGAAGCTATCCTTGGAATTCAGATTAAATGTGTTTGCTGATTTATTGATGCAAGACCTCAAAAACCCCAAAAATTGCAGAACTGCAGGCAGCACATCTTTCTCTTCGTTGGCAATCGCCCTGATCGACAACACTATTGCCAAAATGAGCTCTAGTTCTTGCCAAAATGAGTTCTTATCATAGCAAAATGACTCCTTCTAAAGCTGTCTAAGATTCCTATAGTGGACCTTTACTTGAAAAAACGTTATCTTCTTCAAAACAGTGATGTCACATTGCATTTACGCAGCAATTTATCCAAATACCCAAAGGGCTTTATAAGGAAGAACTCCCCTCGTACCCATTTATGGCCAATATATCGCACCCACCTGGGTGATGCATGATGAGAAATAATCACTGGCAAGTAGCGTACTCTTGAAATGACAGCCATGGAAAGCTTTGCTTCCCCTGCACTGTAGTTAGTGAATGACAAATGGACATGGCTAAGGTCTGTATATACATTGTTTTAACATCTGATCTCTCATTTGACTGCTGCTTGTGTGCTGAGCACCTAAGTCTTGACTTTCCCACAGCAATAGATCAGTGGTCCTGCTCTATGTTTGGAAATAACTGGATGGTTTTTTCCCCGACATTGAAGTTCAGCATCTGTAGTACAGTGTATACCCTTTGTATTTATGCCTCTTGAGAAGGTGAAATTACAATGCCCATGTTTTTTCTTAATTAAACTGCATAAATCTGATAAAATGGACATATCAAGGCCAGTGCCTATGGGACTTTACTCTCCGTCATCTTTAAAGGCCAGACATACTTATTACAGTGCTAGGAGTTATGAAAAGCAATAAGTCCTTCCCTCATCCACAATAAGTTTTATCATGGTGTAGCAAAAATAAGAAATGTGCCTATAATATGATGATGATGATGATTTTATAGTTCCTTTCTACTTACTCAAAATTGAGCAAATTGTTTGCTAATCCTGATTAGCCATGCTGTGTGGGCATAAACTGTGTGATTGGCTCAACTTAGATGGCTCATGGAAAACTTACTCTCTCTCTTACACGATCACACACATTCGGAGTTGAAGCACTGTCTGTACCCTTGCCAGCTGAATCTTGGCTACAAATAATGTGGTCAGCATACATAATGTGTACTGTGTAAGTTTTAGTAAGCATTTGCAGCAATTTTCTAATGAGTTGGATAAAGGGTAGGCGTTAAGGGGAAACTGATGCTTCTCTCATTCTCACCACTACAGTAATTGTCTGCTACCATAATTTGGTAGTCACTTTCCCAGAATGCATTGCCTGTGTTCAACTCAGGTGCTCTCCACCTGCATTAAAGGGTCAGTCACTGCTGACCTCTGCACTCTGCTTTTCTACATCAGTGAAGTCCATGACCAGCCTCTCTTCTGATCCCTGATCTGCCTGAGAATAAAAAGAGCTGGGTTGCCCCTTGAGGTAGGGGCATGGAGTTCTCAGGCCTCTTAACCACCATCGCTGCTGTGACGTCACAGAGAACATTGTGTCCTGACTTCAGACAGCCCAGGTGCTGAATATAGCCTGGGCTCTGAGGGCACCCTAGTCTCGTCAATGATCGCCCACGGACAGAGAGAGAGAGGGAGACGCGACTGAGCCAGTCAGGCAGGCTAAGCTGTCTGTCGGAGCTCTCTGGCAGGATTGTCATATATAGTGGACAGGCTTGGAGAGACGAGGGCTATGCTGACTTCAGCCTATGCTTTCTTTCTCGCTCTCTCTCTCTCGCTCCTCAACTCACTCAGTTGTTCTGAGTGGAAGCGTTGACTCCATCTTTCTCTTTCACTCACTCCCTCTGGACTGAAGAGTCTCTCAAGCCACTTTCCATAGGTCCCGAACAGTGATTGCTGTTTTTATCAATCTCAGTGTCTTTCTCTTTCACAGACACAAAACACGCATTCGCTCTCGCTCTCTTGCTTTTACCACGCACAACACACAAACAGACTTTCTCTCTCTCACTTGCTCCCCTCTTGCATACATACAGACAAACATTCTGTCTCTCTCTCACACGTGTGTCCATGCACATACAGTACAAACACGCACGCACGCACGCACGCACGCACACACACACACACACAGTCCCGGAATGCACTCCATGAGTGTAAAAACTGCAATGCCAAATGAGGCCAGGGTAGCGCAGGACACCATGAATGACTTCAGAAGAATGCTGATTCAGACCACAAATGCATCATCAAACACACACACACACACACACAGACACACACTCACCTTGGCTTACATGCTGTGTTAGACACCAGCTGTTTCCCTCTGGGGTGCTGGTGCAGTGTTCAATCACACAGGACAGTGATGGGCTATTTTTCACCCTATGCGCTTTCTTTTCCTGTTGAGATTTTTATTTATTTGTTTATTATTTTTCATTTGATTCCATTTGATTTACTTAAGTTGATTGCTGGAGATTTTATGACTCCCATCATGAAACTTGATGTTGTTGTTGAGCTTTCAATATGATTACTACACCCAGTTGATACATGAATTGCTTGTGCATTTGTGCAAACACTGATTCTGATCTATAAGATCAAAGGGTTAGCAGGCATTCAGACATAATTAATTGCAGAAAAAGCCTCATTGAGCAATCATATTGAACAAGTTCTTGAGCAGTCAGGATTGCACTGAGCAGTGTTATTTTAATCATGGTGTGTATAGCAAGACCATTGTTGACATATCTAATCAGCAGGTTCGGGACAATTAGTCATTTTGTTTGATGGAATGACTGAAGGTTATATCACCTTGGTGGGCATCAATCATTTGCACTGTGGGGTTGGACCTCTCACAAGTACCAAAGCACTGTGTAGAAGACAAACACACTAACAAACATTGAGGAGGGGGAGGGCATTCTGACCTGTATACAAGAAATCCCTTTCTTAGCTTAGCAAAGCTGCTGAAGCCTTTCAGTAATTCCTTTCCTCTCGCAATCTGTGCAGATAGATAAATGGATGGAAATATGGATGGAGGAAATTAGATCATCATGGCAGCCACACACTTGCAAAGTGTCTCTTTCCCCACAGTTGCTGTCAGCAGAGGTGAAATTATGGAGCTGAAATATTCAGAGACTCTCCCCTCATGGTTCTGGCAAAAGCCAGCTTGTAGTCACAACATAACCATATGTTCCTGCAAGAAAGATATAGTCTACCGCTTGTTCTGTCATGGATCAAGACAGGTATGCGCATACAGGCAAACTCATTGGGTAATAGAAATCAGTGTATCAAGGCTGGGCAACAAGATGCTAGCTGGACTAGTGCCACCTAATGCTTTTGCTCAATTTGCCATTGCTCCACCACTGTGGTCAGGGATCCAGGCGTATACTTTCGTTCGTATCGTCTCTGAGCAGGGATAGGCCAATCAGCAAGCAGAGCGAGGGCTGAAAGAGATGGCGTTAAAGCAACAGACCACCATTGCGGTTCCACTATTAGCTCCAAGCTAGCATGTATCATTGCATCGTATTAGACAATTAGCAAGATGCTAATGATGCTAATGGTATAATCAGATGCAATGATACATGCTAGCTTGGAGCTAATAGTGGAACCGCAATTGTGGTCTGTCGCTTTAAATTCAAACAAATTGTTCCAGCGCGTAATGTAGCGATTGGTTGAAGAAGAAAGTACATGTATCTGCTCACCGTGGAACAAACAGATGCCACTTGCAAAGGTTCAGACGCGTTTGAGAAAGGGAAACAATATGAAAGCGGCTGATTCATCGGGCTCACAGTTTGCCTGCCATAAACAGACAACTAGGGTGACAAGTCTCTTCTGTATCATTGAACAGAGTTGATCATTTCTAGGCCTTATTTCTGTAGGATCATTATCATGTAGTTTTCATTGTTGATTTCCCTAGTATACACAAGACATTTTCGTGTAGCATCCGTTGTAAATCTCGCCAGCGCTGCAGCATGTCCAAATGCATGACCAAAGTAGACCTTCACATACTGACTGCACAACAGTTCAAGGCTTGCACTAGGCCCTGTGGTCAGGCAGAATCAAACGGGCTTTTCTAGCCAGTGTCATCACTTACAGTATTAGTTTGTCAAACACCGCGCTCTCCCATTGTTGGTCTGTATCAAACTGTACAAGCTTGGAGAAAATGGATCACACTCCATCTTATCACTTATAATATCAGATCAATATTAAATCAGTATCAAAATTGTGACTTGTCTTAATAGATGTCTAAAGCAGCATTTTAAAAGTAGTGTCGGGATCATAGTGCTATTATGCCATTCCAGTATCAGTACTGTACATGATGCACCACTATTCCCAGCTTGTAGCTACCAGGTTACAAAATAAAACAACTAGACAACCTGATGGCATTGCTCATTTGTTTCACCAGTCTGTCTCAACCTTGACTCATGTTGGTATAGTTGCAGCCAGTATACAGCCAGCCCTAGCACTTACATAACACAAAATACTCTAGCCTATTTTCACTCTCCGAGTAGGTGATGCAACAACAGTCTCTGGTTGCTTTGAATCGACAACCTTTATCGCAGCTGTTTCCTTTGCTTCTCTCCTGGGTCTACCATGTGACCATGGGGTAAAGGGCTTAACTCTCACACTTACCCAGTCTGCTGGCCCTATGATAATCAACTGGTACTGTGCCATGCTACGCTGGGCCTGGCCTTGCCAGCCAAACAGATTCTTACCCTAAGGCTACACCAGGTGCGCTACCGAAGCGCTGCGTAAAAATAGTTTTAGTAGACTGGTCTAGGGTTGTTTTTGTGTGTGTGTGTGTGTGTGTGTGTGTGTGTGTGTGTGCGCCTGTTGTAGCCAGTTCTATTGATTATAGTGAGAACGAATTGTTGCAACGTAATTGTTGCACTTCACTTCAGTAATACACCCCTTGTTAAATAACTGGAGTATTACTAAAACTCTGTATAAACAATGCATATTAGTGTTTTTGTTTTTGCACTAGAAGGTACTTGGAACTGCTCTGTAAATTGACTGTTGAATAGGAATGTATGTGTGGTAGAGCCGGTGGAGACTGCAAGGAAACCTGAACAGATGCTCACAGAACTCTTGTATTGTAATTGTATTAATAAATGGCCATGCTACACTTCACAGAGATTGCTTTCTTAAAAAAAAAAAAAACATACTGGGCTATTACGCACTCAGTGTTGAGCCCTAGTGTTGGTAATCACAGTCTGAGTTAAGGGGAAGATGGAGAACTTGATGTTGGAGGACTTGACTTTCCTCAGGTCACAGGAAAGCATGTTTGTGGCCAATGGAACATAAGCCAGAGAAGCAAGTTAATGACTTCAGCAAGTGTGTCTTGACCCCCCTGCTCACCTTTCCACAGCCTTAGCAGATTGGTTTGCCATGGTTGACGGTACTAATTCAGGGGCTGATGAGGCGTCACAGAAATGTCCACTCTACTCTGCACAGTGCGTTCCTAACCTGCTGACCTGTCGTCTGTAATTCTGTCCCACCCACCTGCAGGACCAGAGGCTGAAGGAGATCGGCATGCAGACCCCCTCCGCCTCCCCCACCACACAGCCCATGAGCAGCGCCAACAACCACAACTCCGGCATGGACCCCTTCGCCAACCCTGCCAACCCCCCCTCCACCAACAGGTACCTCTCCACCCGCTGCTCACGCTCTCACATACATTACCTAGATACTCCCAGGGCACCACCGCTGCTCGAGTATAAACTCTAAACCTGCTCCGAATCATTTTGCATCAGACGTGCTTGGTCACTCTTTATGCTTTTACGTCAACATTAAAACTAGGATAGATATTTTGGACTGCTGATCCTATACATGCGACAGGCTAATATTTATCTTCCTAAACTAGCAAGCAGTGTAGTAATACCAGCAATGCAATGCCAGATGCCGTATCCTATAACATTTGGAAGGGATTTACAATAACTTATATGCAATATTTGTCTGGTCACTTGACCAGAAGGGTTTTAGATGCACACACTTTTCAAATATTAGGAGAATTTAAGTTCGTAAACATAGTTTTTTCCCACCAGACATCCTGTCAGCTAAATGAACAGTGTTGTTGTAAAGGGGCGAGAGCTAAACTGCAGGTGGCAGATAACCAGGACTCTAATTGGACGCTCCTGTGCTTCCGTCTAGTGTTTGTTCCATTAAGTCTGAGCCTGTGGTCCCCAGGGTCCCATGTGTTTAGCTAGCCAATGATACGCTGCACAAATTTATGCAATGCAATTACTGGCAAAACAGTGCCACTGTAAGGCATCTCTCACTTAATATGCTGTTGTTTACTCCTAGACTGAACCTTGGCCTGAATCTGGGCTTAGATGAGAGGGTGTAGGAAAGGTTACATCCTAGTCAGCTGTAGCACCTATTGCTCTCATAGCTTTATTAGCATGCCTTGGCCAGGATCACTGGCAAAATGTAGTCATCTGTTCCTTCTCATGCAGATTTCATGCGAAGAAGAGTTTTCAAGTCAGTGTGCAGACAAACAGACAGTCAAACAATCAATGCGTCCAAAAACATAACCTCCTTGGTGGAAGTAATAACCAGAGACTTAGTGTAGTGCAGACCATCAGGATTTAATCATGTGACTGCAAGGATAAAGTAGTCAACATTATAGTGCGTGAAAAGAAAGTTTGGGTTAGGCATGATGGGTTCATATATCGTTTCCTTTTATTCTTTTAGTTGATGCTTTGATCCACAGTGACTTGCAGCTTGTGTCCATGTGACGACCATCTGTCTGTTAAAACAAGGACGCACTGACAGTTTGATTAAAAAAAAAAACGAATTTGTCTCTTGTCCTCGCTTGCCCTTCACTGATCAGAACAACGGGCCAAACACCCGATAAGAAAGAACACTGTATAAAAAAAGGGAGAAGCTTCTGGAAGCCTAATGAGTGTTGATATTAAAGCAGCGGGCAGGAGCAGTGCTCTTATCTGCAGCCCTGTGCCTGTGCTTCTATCAGAGGCCTGTTGTGCTGCAGGAGTGCCAGTCACACCTACTCTTATCTCAACCGCTTATTCTACTCCTCATTCCAGCACTCCTCTGACACACACTGACTCCCTTCTTTTTTTTTTTCTTTTTTTTATGTGTACTGCGTCTCCGCTCTTTGTTTTCATTCTATCTCTCTCATACTTTTCGTGGTACTCTAGTCTCTCCTTCATCTTCTCACTCCTTCTCTTTTGCTCTCCAGTTTTGTGTGTTTGTGGTCTTTCTTGTGTTGTAGTTTTTGTGGATTTGTTTTGTTTGTTCTAACTCTCTTTGCCTTCCGTGTCTCCTTTCTCTCTTCTCTCACTCTCGTGCTCTCTGTATGATATTTCTGTCTTTCTCTGTGTCTCACTGTGTCTTCCTCTCCCTCTCTCTCTCTCTCTCTCTCTCTCTCTCTCTCTCCCTCTCCCTCCCCTTTTCTTCTCAGCATGCCAAACCTCACCAGCGACCTGTTTGACCTCCAGCCGGCCTTCATCCCAGCTGTGCAGAGCACTCCGGCCATCTCCACCGCTAACAGTGCCTGGGGAGGTAAGGGGGGGCGTGCTCAGCTCCAGCATGCCCACTCGCAGTGCACTCTCACTGGGCACCACTCCGCCCAGACCCCTTGCCCTTCACAGTGTCCACCTGGTTCCCAGATATTCACAATATAACACATTGCCACACTATGTCCCGCATTACCACAATTCTGGTAACACAAGTAGAGGACACACAGTGACACACAAGTAGAGGACCCCATGTTTAGTAGGCACTTTAAACAGCGATGAAGTGTATGACATGAGAAGGTTGTTTTTTGATGGGTAAGCTGGGTAAGCTAAGTATAGCTGCAAACAAGGCATTTCTGATTGTAACCCACAGCCATCAGTGGGATGGGTTGCTATTTGAATACGTCTGATTTTCTACATCATCATCCCATTCGCACTCTATTGTCGCCCCTTCAATCGTTTTATCATACAGTACATTCATGTTATGTGTACTATCACTGCTTCACCTCCATCCACCCACCCACCCCATCCATGCGGTCTGTCCGACTGTCCCTGCTCTGTGTTTAGCCTAGCACACCAACACCACACAGGCTGTAACCTCTGGAACCACTGGGAGTGTTTGACACGGTGTAGATGATCAGGGTTAGCAGCCTTTGACCCTGGCGGAGGTCGTAGGTCAGTGCCACAGGGTACTGTAGCTCTCTGTGAAGCTACTGCTTACTGCGCTGGAGAGAGCTGATCCAAGGAATACTTGCAGGATTGTAGAATCTGCCATGGAAACAGCGGAACTAGATATCTTTTGTGTGTGCAGATTTATGTTCTGTGCGTATTCATGTCAGAAGACTGCGCTGTGTGTTGGCATGATTGAAAGTTTTTGTGTTTGTTTTGTGTGTGTGTGTGTGTGTCTGTGTATGTGTGTGTGCGTGCGTGTGTGCGTGTGGTATGTCGCTGCATGCATTTTTTATGTGAGTGTGTGTATGTGTGTTATGAATGTGTGTGTGTGTGTGTTTACTGTATGTGATATACTGTGTGTGTATGTGTCCTCAGGTATGGAGAGCAGCTCCGTCCCTCAGAATGCCTCCATGAGTGTAGATTTTGACGCCGTGTTTGGAACCAAAGCTGCCAATAACGATGCCAAACCTGCAGCTGGTAAAATAAATAAACGCCAACCAAGCCAATAAGCAAAAGCAACCCACCTGCTCAGAGAGCCTAAAGGGACAGTTCACCCAGATAGGCCCAAAGTGTCCACCTACTCTCTCTACCAGTAGAAGCCTGTGCTAAGTTCCCCATTTTTCTGTGCAACACAAAATGACTCAGAAATCTAAGAATCTACATACAATACAGTAATTTCCTTAGCTTTTATACTTATATAAAAAAGAGT
>JAVQKI010119471.1:0-10000 GCA_036025975.1 Nematalosa erebi
TGTTGGGTGTGTGTGTGTGTGTGTGTGTGAGAGAGAGAGAGAGAGAGAGAGAGAGAGAGAGAGAGAGAGAGAGAGAGAGAGAGAGTGTGTGTGTGTGTATGTATGTCTGTATGTATGTGAGGAGAGAATTTGGATAGAGATTTCTTATATACATGGAGCATCCTTTTGTGTATCCAAGGGTAGTGTGTGTGTGTGTGTGTGTGTGTGTGTGTGTGAGAGAGCTTGAGAGAGAGAGAGGGAGAGATAGAGAAGCAGTGGAGAGAGACATTTTGAGGGGTTATGGTTACGTCACCCAGTCAGTGGGCATCGTATTTGCGTAATACACAATAAAATATTTAATGCACCATTTAGAGTAATTCCCTGGTTCCTCTTTAGACAACAAATCTGCATAGTGAAGCTTGTATTTGTGCAAGAGCAATGTGTGCAGCTTGTACAAGAGGCAGTTGTGCAGATTGTAACTCTAGTTTGTGTGTATGTGTGTTTCATTCCGGTGTGTGTGTATGTGTGTGTGTGTGTGTGTGTGTGTGTGTGTGTGTGTGTGTGTGTGTGAGTGTGGGGGAATCCTTATACATACAGAAGGCATGACTATGAGTGAGTATGTGGACAAAAGAATAGACTAAAAGCAATTGGGAATTAGACAGACACACAAAGAGAGAGAGAGAGTCAGACAAAGAGAGAGAGAGACAGACAGACAAAGAGGGAGAGTGAGACAGGCAGACAGACAAACCGACAGAGCCAGCTGCACCCACCCTATCAGGCAGTGTTCTGGAGGGGCTGACGTTGAACATGAGGGACATGTCCTCTGAGTTCCTCTGCTGGGCCACGTCACACAGTTTGGCCGTGATGTCGATGCGTCGGCAGATATCCATGTCCACCTTCATGGCTTTCTCCTGGATCTTGGAGTCCAAGTCGGACATTTGCTGCACCACGGAAGAAGAGTTTGCTTCAGTTAGCGGCTAGAGGGCTCAGACAGCACAGAGGAGCTTAGCAGGGAACTCAGCAATCTATCAGCCTCAACCTCTCAACTCAGCCTCTATCTATAAAGGTCCAAGAAACTGGTTTAGAACTTTTCTTTGGAAGTCACAGCATTAAAGCAAAAATAAAACCTTGTAAAGCACAGCTGGAAAGGTACAATAGAAATAAGGAATTATTATTATTATTATTATTATTATTATTATTATGTAAAAAACAAACCATGTGATTAGTTTAAAAGGATGTCTAAAAGCTGTTGTATACTATTATGTTACTGTGGAACAGGACTAACATTGGTCCTGGTGCTGGTAGAACAAATGGAACCCCACATCATGCACACAATCGGTCAGATCAGAAAGATTCTACTTCACCACAGGTAGCCAACAAGCACTTTTCAATACATGCCACTGAAATTAACATTTAATGTTACCATTCAAAGCACTCTTCTAGTTTTAACTCATGCTAAACTTGAAAGGGTTTCCCTCCAAAAGCACGGCAATTGATCTGGATGGAGACATTGAGTGTCCACACTGCAGGTCAACACAGTGAAAACCAACTGCTAGATAACTGATGAAAATAACTGCCTTATATGGCGAGACACTAGTGGGCCAAATCCAAAAGCAGACAGGTGGTGCATGTTTGTCTCATCAGGCCCAGAGTCTGTTGCTGTTCATGCTGCACATAGACACCTACTTACTACCATCTCCACATCCTGCAGAGCACAACGGTATCAGTCTGGACTGTCCTGAGGTCACACGCTAGCCTGCATTAACTGAAGCCGTCACTGTACGCCCACAACAACAGATATGAGAGAAGGAATTCAGAATTGAAGTCTCCATTCCATTTACACTCGTAGGTGTCCAGTGACGGTTTCAGAAAATGCTCTCCAGTTCTAGTGTCAAACACTATGAGTCGGTTTCCCGTACATGGATCTAGTCAGTGAGATTTTCACTGAAGTTCTGTTTTAGTCTTAGAGTACACACACTCATGCACAGGAAACTGGACCTCACCCCTCCCTAAAGTACCCCACACCATGCAGGGTATCACTACAGCAAGTATCAGGTAGTCACACATGAGGCGGGGGGTTGGGTTAGATGTTAGCCATAAGGCCAGGCAGGGAACATCTTACTTTAAGATCCAGGAGCTTCCGGCGCGAGTCAGCAGCTTTGGGCTGCGCACCCAGGCGACACACGCCCTTTACAGGGAGCAAGATGAAACAGTAAAGGTGGTGTGAGCCCCAGGGAGGTGATCTACTGTACAAACCTCAGGATCACAGTTTTTACACCTTAGAGTACACCTGGAAATATACCTTCAAGGACCTGATGTTACAACTAAGATTACAAATGAGATTTCACCTGTGATCACGTATTGGATTATATCCGAGAATACCTAAGAACTGCACTCATAACTGAGAGTGACTGAAATTTCACCTGAGATTACAGTTGAGAGTTCTTGGGATTAAACCTGAGTATACACTTCAAAAAACCTAAGAGTGCACTTAAGAGTACAACTGAGATTACATTTTCAGGTATACTTGAAATACTGTGCTCTACAAAGTACTGTGCACTGAAGTGAAGACATCAGTATAGGAGTTGAAGACTGTTGTGACTTTCTCTCTCTCTCTCTGTATGTGTGTGCGTGTGTGTGTGTGTGTGTGTCTGTGTGTGTCTGTATTTTGTATTATTCATATCCTGTGTGTGCTACATATTGTCTGACACCTTGTGATGGTCTGGTTTCTTTGTGCCGCTGGTGTGGCAGAGAAATTCACTTTGTTTTTGCTGAGTCTGTGTCCATATTTATGTATGTGTCAGAGAGAGAGAGTGCGTGTATGTGTGTGTGTGTGAGTGTGTGTGTATGTGTGTGTCTACACGTGCTTTCAGTGTATTTGACAGGGAGAGGAATGAATGTGGAAGGTAAACAGAGAGCGGATGGTTTATTCATTCCTTAAAAAGTGGGCCAGCACTGATCGATTACAGAGCTGGAGTTGCAGCAGCCCCGCCTAATGGCCATTCAAAACAAAAACAGGAGGAGAGCAACAGAGAATAGAAGAAGAGAGGGAGGAAGAGAAGATGAGAGGAGGGGAGAACGATAGAGATGGAGAGAGGAAGACAAAGAGTGGAGAGGAGGTGAAAAAAACTAAAGAATGTGAGAGGACAGGAATGGCGAGGAGCGGAGAGGAGAGGAGTGGAGGAGAGAGGGAATGTAGGATTTGAGGAGTAGAAAGTGAAAAGCAGCAATGGGGGAAACTAGAGGGAAGAAGAGAAGCTGTCTGGAGAGAGGAGGGCATGAGAGAAATGGTGTGAAGAGCAGAAAAGGAGAGGTGATGAGATGAGAGGATGAAAGAGAATTCAAGAGCGGTATTAAACAAGAGTGGAAACGCCAGTTTCCATTGTGATAAACAACCTACAAGAGCCTTTTGTCATTTCTGAGACTACTTGTACACACACACATACACAGATACACACACACACACACACACACACACACACACACACACACACACACACACACACACACACACACGTTGTGTTCATGACGTTTGCTGCACGGCATCTGTAAGCACTGGGGGAAACATCCAAATATGGCCGACACAGAGGGGCCCAGACTAAAGGTCTCAGGGGTGTTGTGACTCAGCATCAAGATGTGAGGGGCCAGTGGACAACACCGGTGTCACGTACATCAACATGAGGACTGGACATTACACAGGTGTCAAGTGCATCAGCCCAGAGAGACATACCAAAGGCTGAGCACAGCAGTGGAACACGGGACAATAGCAAGAACACATTCTATCACACTCAGTGTGGAAAGTTCAGCTATAGCTTATTTGGTTCTGCTTTGGTCTCCAGAACCATGACCAGAGGATTTGTTATACCAGGGGCCTACAGCTGAAGAATTAAATGTTCTGTTTAAATGTAGAAAAGGAGATAGTAACTTTATTTGATGTGAGTGGTTTATTTTTCATATTTACAGTAACCTCCTTTAATTTGCAAAAAGAGCCATCTCAATATTAAAGGGGAACTCTGGTGTGAATCAATCCATAGCCCTAATATGGCTAACATTCAGCTAACATTAACTGAATGGGGGCATAGGAAAATGAAACTGAAAGTGAGTGTCTGTACTCCATTCTGTAAGTCTTGGCTGTTGAGTCATTATTCAGTCTATGTTGTATCAAATGTTCTCATTCTTTTTCTAACCAACCACACTCAGTGAGCTCAACAACACACTGGATTTCTCCTTTAAGGTTTCCTTGAGCATGTAGAATGTGCTGGACGAAGTTAAGTAGGATATAATGAGTATACTAATTAATAGGATACTTACGTCGCTGACCAGGCTTTTAAAGACCACCAGCTCAGCCTTCAGTCTCTCTACCTTCTCACTCAGCTCATCCTGGATCGCCTCTGACTCCTGGGCACTCTGCAAGGACACACACACACACACACACACACACACACACACACACACACACACACATTACTTCAAAGAAATACACACATTCACACACCTTGAAAAATACAGATACAAACCTAAATTTAAACATATGTGCCTTTAAATCCCTTTGCAAGGCATAACCCTAAAGATATCAGCAGTACTAGACAGTTTTTGGGGACAGACCGGCCTATAACTGATTTAGACACACTGACACAAACACACCAGTGGAAACAGGTCCAAGCTGGGAAACGCAAAGTGAAGCCTGGAACACACACACACACACACACACACACAAACACACCAGACAGATAGACAAATACCTTGTGCACACACAGCCTTATATACACACACAAGTGCATAAACAAAGACACACAGAAACAAAGGTCATGGAAATACTGGGGCAAAAGCACTGCCTTGGTTACGCTGACAACACAAACACGGAATGAGAAGCCAAACTGCAGGACCTCTGTGAAACGCTGATGAAAAGCACAGATTAGCTCTTTAATGAACAAAACACACAGCAATGGCATCTCAAAGCATGCCGCCATTTACCAATGGATGCTAACCACTGCAGTCTAAAAACTCCTCCCCTGGTTCCAGAGAAATCTGGAGCAGACATGTTGCTAATTTGGAAATCCTCTGCCAGATATCAATCAGACCAAGAGTAGACCAAACCCAAATTCAGCTTCTACAAGATTTGTTATTTTTTAAACTAATTCTACACACCTTAAAGGAGAAAGGGGACGTGTAACAACCTTGGGTCTATTTTGTGGTAACAACTGAACATTTTCATTGGGGACCAAGATGATGTAGAATGAGAATGTAGAGTGGTTTACAGTGAAACAAGAAGCATTTACAACAAACTAGCCTAGACCATAGGGCATAGCCTTTAAGAAACATTTTACTCCACAAAAGCAAGTGGTTCTTTAATGCCCTTGACTTGGTAGTGGGACTGACTACGCACATTGTTAAGTTTAGACCCAACTTGTACTTTTCAGTCTGTTTCCAAAGTGATTGGCGTCCATATATCCTAGTAGCTCATGTCTAACTGACTGAAAGGGTCGTGGGCGGCCCTATCCGTATTTACAACCTAACATAGTGCCATCCCAGGTGTTATGGACATGCATTAACAGTGTCAGAGACTCCATTCCCCTTATAGTGAGTTAGCGTGGCTTCAGAGTTAAAAGTCACTATCTAAAGGTAAAAGAACTTTATCATGCTGCTCTTCATGCAAAATGTGTTGCAGGTGATCACTACAATTCTGCCATTTATTACATAACCAGCTTCTGACCAGACACAAGTCCAATAATTCTGCCGAAAATTCTCATGTTGCCTTTGAGACATCGATAAAGCAATCAACAGAGAAGATTTATCAATAGCTGATCAATAGGTCTCATGCATTATACATGTATATCCGAATCCAAAATAGATCTAGGATGCAACATATAACCAAGTTAACGGTCAAAACACATCCCCAAGGCTGGCATAAATGTTACTCCTTCCAACCAAAGGTTAAAGGGAATTCAAAAGTGGTTTGGTGTTAAAAGTATGTGTTAAATCCATGCATGCTTTTCTGTTCCATGTAAGCATTTCTGTGGAATACATCAATGCTCTCTCTGGAGGCCCAACTCTTCTGCTGACCCCTAATCCACAACAAACACACATGCTGCCATCTATCGATCTCCACCCACAGCACAGACCAGTGCTGGCTCCAAGTGCTTGCACACACACACACACACACACACACACACACACACACTGCTGCCATGGTGCAGCATCAAAGGACAACATGAAAGGACAGCTGCCAAGGAACAGTGACATCCAGGTCAGAGAGGAAAAGAGAGATATTTTTCAGAGATGCCGAGTCATACTAGAACACACCAGAGTCTGATTTAGCCCTGAACCAAAATAATGTGGTATAAAATGTTCATAAAATCTCATTATTTCCTACTGTTCAGTTAATTTTAATCTACCTCTTTCCACTCAGAACAAGAACAGAGGAAAAGCTCACATAAAAGCTGATGATGACTTTTAAACAAGCTAGCGCCCTTAAAATAACCCTAGTAAACAGGATCAAAATACTCCAAACATCATGGTCATAAGTGTGGATATATTTGGCACTTGGAGTTAGCTGTTATATCCTTCCTGTGAGATGTCTTGGGTGGGAGCTGGGCGAGTGTGCGAAGGTGAGGTGAGGGGGTGTGTGGAGGTGAGTCGTCTGATGTTTTGGGTCGGGAAGATGAGGGTGTGAAGGTGAGTTTACCTCCTGCAGCGTATCCACCATAGACTCCATCTGCTCTCGTCTAGACACCTCCTCCTCCCATCTGCGACACACACACACACACACACACACACACACACACACAGAGAAAGTGAGTCACAGATCAGGCATGTAAGTCCCATTTCACCACATGTTCCCAACCCCTCTGTTTCTTAATAAATCACAAACACAACATGAGCTGTAAAATATGAGGATGATGACGACCTTCAGTCTGACTGCATGCAACAATTAGAAACACACAAGTACATGTTTCTATGACATCCTCCATTTTGAGCCTGCTTAAGACACACTGGCTATTTAAATCACCGAAATGAAACACTGATCTATACTTCATCCCAGCGCACACACACACACACACACACACACACACACACACACACACACAGTCTGCTGTTACCATACTTTCAGACTTGTTAGGAAGAAGGTTAGGCCTGAAACCCAACCCAGGACAAGCCTCTCTCAGGTTAGATAGGGCACACACACTCAGGAGGAACTTCAGAAAGAGCCTTGCCAGTACTTTACTTAGATAGCACATCCCCTGCACAGAGCTGTCCTCCTCATCATCAGTCATAAGAATACAACCACAGCCCCAAGTATACCAATCCATAATATTGAATCTAAAATAAAATTAAAAACAGAAATGAAAGCACAACATGAAGAGTTGGACTGCTGTCCTGGGAACATGATTGCTTGCTGGAGCTATCATTAGCCAAGCTCAGGTGTAGAGTGAAGGATCTTGAATCAGCCTTGCTAACACACACACACACACACACACACACACACACACACACACACACACACACACACACACACACACACACACACACACACACACATTCAGACACACACACACACTGCATGAATGCACATTCATCCCCTACAGTAATTCAACAGCAGTAGAATATGAGTGTGGAAATGGAGCTGTGGCGTGTGCATGTCCTGTGGAACTGTAAGCAGATATGCATCACCACAGCAGCTGCTTCACCCAGTCCACTCTGCTCTTTCACACGCACACATTCCAGCCCCGCACACACACCCAGAGCCTCGCACACACGTCTCCCACTCACAGCTTCATCCACTCCAGCCTTAGACACTCACTGTCAGCACTCGCCTCTACTCTTATGATTAGCCTTTACACTGCTCCAAGCTAACAACACTTCACCCAGGCCTGCTATTAGACTGTTACCTGCTATAAATGCAATTCAATTCAATTCAATTCCTTTACATTTATACACCACCATTTACAATCGAATTGTCTCATAGTGCTTCACAGACATTAACAAGAAGCACCCAAGAGCACCAGAGGCAAAGACAACCTCCCTTGTAGTAATTATTGAAGGAAGACACCTTAGGCAGATCCACGGCTCAAGGGGCAAGCCAACTACCAGGGGTCATTTAAAGTACACGGTAAGCAGTTATCATGATAGACTACAATTTGTCTACGGTTTTGGCTGAGCACCAGAATCATTCCAAAGTACTGTCCCACAACACTATATGGTAGTCAAGCCATAGGCGATGTCTAAAGCTCTGGAGAAGTGCTATCGTGAGGCCTCTGAGAGGGAGAGTTGGTCCTGGTGTGAGCTTCCTGTAAAGTTGGGGAGGAGACCTCTCAGGATAGAGTCAGTGACAGGGATGTCAGTGAGCATGAGAGGCAGGGATGACTCTCAGCAGAGATGACTGTGGTGTATGTGCAAATGAGTTCGGCCAGTGTACTGTAGGTGACCCACACGTCACAGCTCATGTGTCATATGTGCATGTAGGACTATATAAAGAAAAAAAAAGAGAGAGAGAGAGAGAGAGAGAGAGAGAGAGAGAGAGAGAGAGTTGTATGGCATGACACATGAGAGGTCAGAACTAGGCCACAGCAGCATAACTAAGATATGGTGCATGGCAACTCAACACCACTGAAGGGATGGTCAGTGGCTACCATGCCCCACAGAGCTGGAGGCAACAGCAGAGGCGTATCCTCCTCCATGAGGAGTAATGAGAGTGCGTGTGCGTGTGTGTGTGTGTGTGTGTGCGTGTTGCCTGGTCCAGCTTTAGGCTGCTTCACAGTCTGGTCTGCTCGGTGGTACCACGTGAAAACACCTCACCACAGCCTTCCCAGAGCATGCTCTTGTGATTAACACTCTACCTGCAACACCCAACTGGGTGTAATGGCCACACAAGAATAAGCAGTATGGGAGCGTATAGATGAATGGCCCCCTGAAGAGCGCAAGAATGAGAAACAGCATCATTAAAAGAGCGCTGGCCAGGGCGCCGATGATTAATTTCCTCTGAGGCCACAGAAGCAGACGGCAAACAATACGGCCCATTATACACAAATCAAGCCTTTATGGGGACTCAAGGAAAAAAGGCCCTCTACACCACTCAGGAAGTGTAAGAAGCCAAGCATGAGTGTGACCAATGGGAGGAGATGAGTCATCCCTCACAAGGTTTATCATGCCGATAGGCAGATTAGAATTCACGCTTTATTAAGAATGATTAAAAATAATGAAGCACCTTAGAATCATGCTTTTAGCAATCTGTTGATCAGCTGACAAGGGGATCACAAACTAAATGTAAACTTCATCTATCAAGCAGTTATCAAGACAAGCATCTTCGTGACATCTCCAAGACATTGATTAGACATGCATCTCCCTGACAGTGTGTGAATCATGTGACTTCTGGTTGATCACTCCCTGTTTCTATGGCAACCATGGGCAAGACTAAAATAACAGCCAGCCAGACAGATCCCCTGTTAGCCCCCCCTTCAGAGTTAGGGGCCTGGTTCTGCTGTCTGGTGTCTGAAAACAGACACACTCTCACCATGAGTGACAATCACACTCTGATGAGATGAGGAGTGAAAAACTCAACACACACCAAAGCACATCCAATACACACATCCAGTCTGTATTACATCACACACACATTCTCAAACAAACCACACAGTCAATGAACTATGCACCAACACGCACAATATTTATGGAGACAGATAAAGTTAACAGAAATACTTAGAACTGATTCCAAAGAAGAATTACACTTTTTATGAGGGCTGTCTTACAGTAAGGCTATACAATCTGTAGTGTGTGTGTGTGTGTGTGTGTGTGGCTGTGCCTCACACTGTGATTGAGCCACCACTGCTGAAACTGCTGCTGGTGCTTTTCTGCCGATGGGAAGCAACAAGACACACACACAGACATACACACACAGACATACAGACATACAGTACACTGACACTAACACACACACAACACTGCTGCATAGCTCTAGAGGTCACCAGAGTTCATGGCTGCTCGACTAAACCCTGCACACACAGCCAATCAGCACGTAGCCCCC